>JARWMV010000018.1:0-260849 GCA_030998015.1 Ceratorhiza oryzae-sativae
TAAGGCCCAGCCAGTCAGTTGTAGCTGCACCCTGTTTCTATGTGAACAAAGCAGATGGAGGGCTTAGGTTGGTAGTCGACTACCGTAAGATGAATGACATCACCAAGCCAGACAGGTTTCCACTTCCAATCCAAATAGAATTGATTGAGAGACTGAAGGATGCAACCATCTATTCAAAAATGGATGTTCGATGGGGGTTCAACAACATCAGGGTAAAAGAGGGAGACGAATGGAAAACAGCTTTCAGGACAGGAGAAGGCCAGTTTGAATGCTTGGTCATGCCATTCGGAGTAAAAGAAGGACCAAGAACCTTTACCAGGTTCATGATGGAAAAGTTCCGTGATATAATAGACGATTATGTGGTAATCTACATGGACGATGTACTAGTGTTTTCCAGAAACAGGGAAGAACACGTACAACATGTCAGGGAAGTGTTAAGAAGAATGAGGGAAAACCACCTCTTCCTCAAACCACACAAGTGTCAGTTCTTTGTGAAGGAGGTAAGCTTCATTGGAATTGTCATATCCCCAGAAGGGATATCGATGGAAAAGGAAAAGGTAAAGGCAGTTCTAGAATGGCCAGAACCTAACACAGTAAAAGAAGTCCAAGCCTTCCTAGGCTTCGTGGGGTTCTATAGAAGGTGGATAGAGAAGTTTAGTACCTTAGCCAAACCCCTCACAGATCTCACCCAAAAAGATGTCAAATTCCTGTGGGAAAGAAAACAACAGGAAGCATTTGAAGCTATCAAAGAAGCAGTAGCAAGAGAACCAGTCCTGATCCACCCAAACCCAAACAGGCCATACATACTGGAAACAGAGCCTCAGGAGTGGCCATGGGGGCAGGTACTAAGCCAAAAGGGTGATGACAACCGATTGCATCCAATTGCCTTCCTATCGAAGAGCTTCACCCCACCAGAGAAAAATTATGACACCTACGACAAGGAGTTGCTTGCAATTGTTAGGTCCTTAGAGCACTGGAGGTTATACTTAGAAGGGACAGAGGAACCTATTGTGATATACACTGACCATAGGAACCTCCAGTACTGGCAAAATGCCCAGATGTGGAATAGAAGGCATGCCAGATGGTATCTCACTCTGGCACCCTTCAATTTTCAGATTGTGTATAGACCAGGGAAACTCTCACAGAAGCCAGATGCCCTTTCCAGAAGGAGCGACCATGGGGATACCCCTATGGAACCACAGATCATGATTCCAGAAGAAAGGTTCATAGGTTTCATGGCAGAAGTACAGGGGAATTTCTGGGAAGAGCTTAAAGAAGCTCAGGAAGAAGACGAATCTATCAGATCCTTAAGGCTGAGTGTGGCAAATAAAGAACAACTACCGCCCTCAGTACAGAAGGAATTTAGACGGTATGAAATGAAGGAGGGCCTATTAAGGTATGACGATAGGCTCTACATCCCAGATGACAAGGACTTGAGGTTGAGTCTCCTTGAGGAGTGCCATGACGCCCCAGTGGCAGGTCATCAGGGACAAGCCCGAACACTAGAATTACTATCAAGGGATTACTATTGGCCAGGAATGAAGGCCCAAGTAAACCGATACGTGGAATCTTGTGAAACGTGTCAAAGAAGCAAAGGACACAAACAAGGCACTTCCCTGAAGTCCTTACCAATCCCATGGAAACCATGGGCAGATGTCGCATATGATTTCATTGTCAAATTACCTGTCTCAAAGGGGTACGACAGTATTTTGACAGTTGTAGATCGCTTCTCCTGGCAGGCCCATTTTGTACCATGTCTGGAGAGCACCAATGCAGAAGAACTGGCAGAAATATTCATAAGGGAAGTATGGAGACATCACGGGACCCCAGAAACCACTGTCTCAGACCGAGGGCCAACCTTTAACAGCCAATTCCTAAAGCCCTATACAAAGGAATTGGGACAAAGCCCAGATTCTCCACTGCTTTCCATCCAGAAACAGATGGTCTGTCGGAAAGGACAAATCAATGGGTAGAAGGGTTCTTAAGAACCTTCTGCAATTATAGACAAGATGATTGGGTAAAATGGTTACCCATTGCCGAATTCTGCCATAACAACCACGTAAATGCTACAACAGGACAAACCCCATTTGAAACAGTATATGGAAAAAACCCAAGATGGGTTGTCCGAGAGGGAGAAGAACCATCTGAGGCACCCGCTGCAGACAACATGCGTAATCAAATGGAAAAGGTATGGGATGAGGCAAGAGCCTCAATGGAATTACACCAACAAATGGAAAAGAAAGGGAGGGAATTCAAGGTAGGAGACAAGGTTTGGCTGCTCCTAACAAACCTCTCGTCCAAGAGACCCTCCAAGAAACTGGACAACCGAAAAGGGGGGCCCTTTGAAATCACAGAAAAGATCTCATCCCATGCATATCGCCTGGACCTACCTAAAACATACGTGTACACAATGTATTCCATGTAAATCTCCTCTCGCCATTCACAGAAGATAAAGACTTCCAAAGAAGGCAGGCCAACCACCACCAATCATAACGGAAAAAGGAGAGGAGGAATACAAGGTGGACCACATTGCAAATTATGAATGGCGGAATGGCGAGCTGTTTTACCAAATCAGATGGAAGGGCTACGACCCAATAGAAGACACAATGGAACGTGCCAGCAAGTTTGCTGACATGAAAGAGGTTCTAAATGACTTGCAAAGGCGCTTACCAGATGCACCAATGCCAGTCAAGACAAGTCAGCACTCAGGTGACTCGAAAGGCAGGCCAAAGAGAACCAAACAAGGATCTGGAAAGCTTTAAAAAGAGCCATCCAGGATACCCAAGAAAGGCCAGAGCCTGCTCTACCACCTCACTTGCACCACAACACACCTGCGAAACCCCAAAACATGCCTTTCGTCACTCACCCAGTCGCACATCCCAACCGTTACACCCCACTTGCTGAAAATCAGGTGGCCCCACTTCGGCAGCCACCCACCACCAGGCGGCCAGCACCCTACCCTGGCAGGGAAAATGTCCTAAACCAGGGATGTACTGCTCCAGTGTGGAAGACGCCCAGAGGTACCTGAACGACTGTTGCCAGGGGCTAACCTAGTATACATCCCAAAGAAGTTAAGGGATGAAAGGAACTGGATTGACGATGACAAGTACCTGGATCCCAGGTTAGGGGTCCTGACATGGCATGGAAGCCGGAAGCCAACAACAAGAAACGCCTTGTTAAGAACACCGATGTATGTTGTCGACAATATCGTGGGACCAACAGTCGACGTGGTGACCAAGGCAGCAAGACAACAGAGGAGGGCCACAGGCCAAATGGCAGACGGAGGGGACTGGGAGGTGGAGCGCGGGCAAAGGCATTGCTGGAAGAATGGAAGTTGACACCAGCTGCACCGTATGTGGGACTGCTCGAAGCAACTACCACTGATGAGATGTTTACTGCTATCAGGACAAAGCAGGCAAACATGAATGACTTCCGAAATTGGGTGAAGGTGCACCCAAACAAAAACACCAATTACGACACTGATATGACAAGCCTTACATCAAGCCTAGAATCACTGGTCGTGGCTGAGGAAGAAGCCAAGCCAGAAATAAAGGAACCCACCCTGGACCCAGCTGCGGAGGAAGCCAAACAGGACTGGGACCAGTGGGAAAACGAGCTTGTCGAAGCTCTGGAGGAGGTGCCACTGTTGGAACCAACCCCCATATGACCACTTTGCCTCCCACAAATTGTCTCCCGAATGTATAAGAGTTTTATTTTTTCTTTTACACACCAAATTTAATACATTCCCTTTTACTCTCTATTTTTATGTTTGCCCTTGAGGGGCCGGGTATAGGGCTTCTTGCC
Organism: Ceratorhiza oryzae-sativae; assembly: GCA_030998015.1. Lineage (NCBI taxonomy): Eukaryota > Fungi > Basidiomycota > Agaricomycetes > Cantharellales > Ceratobasidiaceae > Ceratorhiza > Ceratorhiza oryzae-sativae. The sequence goes on from JARWMV010000018.1 coordinate 3,805, forward strand.
CCTTTTATCCTTCTTATTGGTCTGAACAACTGACCGGGTAGTGGGCTGCAGCCAAGGAGCCTCCCCCCCTGGGAAGTCGGCCATGTAGTTCTGGAAACACCCAGAACCAGACGCTGCAAAGGGCGAAGCCTCATCAAACAAGGGAGCAGAGCCCTCCTCGAAGAATTCGGCAAGAGCAACCTGGTGAGACCGCTCCTCAAAGGACTTGTACTCCTGATCAACGAGCGCCCAGACACGCTCAAGGGTGGCCTCATGGGCCCAACCATCAAGGAGGATGTGCTCTTCTACAGAACGAGTTAGCTACGTGAGAATGACAAGAACGAACACACATACCTGGCACCCCACAGAAGAACCAGTCCCCAACACCTTGATAGAAGTCTTCAAGGGAGGCGTCACACACGGCATCACAGTAGGCGCAGTACTCCCCCTCAGGGAGAGACCAGCAGGTGCAGTCAAGGGGATTGTAGTTAAGGGAAATAACACGCATAGTAAAGAACGGGATGAGGAAGGAAAACAACAAAACCACAAACATTAAAAAATGGTGCAACACAATAACTTGCACAAACATCAAAACAAGTCTGGTCAGGTGACACCAACAGACACGTGACCATCTGCCAGAAAACAAACAACAAAGCATGGGAATCACATGACCTAGCCTAGTCACGTGACCACCTGCCAGAAAACAAACAACAAAGCACAGGAATCACATGACCTAGCCTAGTCACGTGAATATACGCTATCCCCTAACTACCGGAGGGGTCGGAGAGGGGGCACCGACCGAAGTGGGGGAGCGGAGGCCCCGAGCATAGCAAGGATCAAGGCCGACGCAGAGGAACAGATGGGAGGGCACCCCTCGGAGATGTGTCATCACCGAAATAAGGTCATGTGATCACAACAAATGCAAGACGGAGTCATGTGACGATCAAAACGGACCTTGCAGCTTATATAGACAAGCACAAGGCCCGAGATAACCTGCACTCTCATGCTCTCTTCCCAGTCCCCAAATACCTCTAAAACTGTAAACGATGCTAAGCGGAAATGGATCGAACGCGGCAACACCCCAGCCAAGCAGATCAAGCGAAGGGTGGAGGTCGGCGTCGCCATTGCCAGCGCCCTTGGTATCAAGCTGAGCCCCCTCACCTGCTTCTATGCGGCCTACGCCGATGGATCAAGGGTCCAAAGAGCTGACCAAAACCGCGCCGGCCCCTCGGTTCCGCGTCCAGACCAGGGCGGTGCTGCTGACCTGGTTGAAGCTACGCGATCAGCCCTCAAGTGGGCTCGTCGCCTGATACAAGGCGTTCTGCCGCCAACAGCCAAATCATTGGGTGACTTTGGCAGTGGTGGAATGCCACAACCCCAAGGAACCAAACTACAACCCGGCCCAGCCCCTCCATGTCCACGCCCTCTCCATCAGTCAGGAGCGGAAGGGCGGCTGGAACACCCAGAACACCCGGTTCTGGGACTTCAAGGGGCAACACCCCAACATCCTGCCAAAGGACCTCAAGGATGGACCAGGAGGCAACCCAGCAAGGGATGCCTTCAACTATCTCTGGAAGGACATTGGAGCTAATGGCGAGGAGATAGAGGACCTGATGGCAGGGGACCTGACCTTGGAAAGGTTGGAGGAGATTTTGGTAAAGGGAAAGGGCAGAAAACGGTCAAGGATGGAGGCAGACTTGGAGGATGGGACGGAGATTGTTGCCTCAGCAACAAAACAGGAGTACTACCAGGCGTTCAAGCGCCTCCGCCCCCTCCAGATGGTGACGACGTGGAACTCGGTACGAGCATATGCCAAGTACACATACAAGGAAGACCAGGGTTGCATGCCTGCAATCCCTGTGGAGTTAGAGGTCCCGGAAGACCGGGAGCACATCGACCGAGCAGACAGATGGTTTGCCGAGGAAGTCGAGAAGAAGGGAAGAGGGGTGCGCCATCGCATCCTGGTGATAGAAGGAGAAACTGGAACGGGGAAAACGGCATATGCACAATCCAAGGGCTGCCACAGCCGGATGTGCAATGTGTGGAATATGGGCAACTTGTCGGAAGATGCCGACATTTGGATCCTGGATGACATGGTCCAGTCGAACGGGAAGTACTGGCTCAAGGCCCTGAGCCAGTACGAGGCGGACTTCACAGGCAGGTACGCGCACGTGAAATCGATGAAGGTACGGCCAACAGTCATTCTGGGAAATAGCCGGTCGGCAATCATGAAATGTTGGTCGGACATAGAGGGGGAAGAAGGGGACTTATGGGTATCAAGAAATGTGGAATGGGTGTATGCAGGAGGAAAGCCATTCTTTGTATTCCCTTAGAATAATTTATGGTACTGTACAACTTCTGCTATGCCCATCCAAACAGTTGGGGCTTTCTGAGAAGAAGCAGACAAATCCTCACCCCTAAATAACCTCCACAACAAAGAAAAGAAAAACAATCTCATGTAACGGAGAGGTTAAGGGGTCTAGCCTGACTCAGCCTGACCTCATCGAACAATACTGAATCAGCCGAAAGGTTGTTGGTTTGAGTCCAGCGCCCTTAACCTCCTTGGTGCATGAGATTCCTTTTGCATAAGGAACTAAACCATGTCTCGAGGTCCCCCAAGACATGTCCAAAGGGGGGGATAATGTTATGACCTGTCAAACGGACATAACAAAACAACCAAATATTTCTACAGATTTATGGCATTTTTCCTAAGCAGAACAAGCCATAAACAAGGTCACGTGACCTTGGCGCTTAGCCAGCGCTTACGGTGGTTACCCTGAACTTGCTCCAGCATTTCTCTCCCTTGTTACTTGGAGCGAGGAGCAAGTTGTCACGTGATCTTGGTGCTTACGGCAGGATCACGTGACCTCAGCACCTACCCCTCAGACCTTGTGCGGCTCTATAAGATTCGGAGCCGCACAAACTTAAGACAAACAATTACCTAACCCATAGTACTGTACATAACCAAGCCTACTGCGGAGTGTGCTTAGATAATACGTCTGCAGCCACCACAGCCACAGGTATATATAAGGAGGATAAAGCAAGACTGGACACCTCAGCTTGCTTTATCTCGTCAACCACCATAGACCATAGCAAACACTGTAACTAGAACACTCAATACATACTGCATAGCACCAAACCGTCAACGCAGCCACTACTTAAGTGCTCCACAAGGGAGCCTCCAGAGGGTCACGACATTCTTGGCCACGCCTATAGAGCCTGAGTGCTTGACACTTGCCCCAAGGGTGACAGGACAATACCAGATGTCTATGGTGTACATGAAATGGGGGATAGCGATTGAGATGTAGAGTTTTTGGGTGATGTGGGGGGAGGTGCCGTAGGTTGACCTAGTAATGCAATACAGTTGTGATGTCCAGGCTGTGCCCTTTGCAAGGGCTTTGTTGGCATGCATGTTCCAGTTGAGCTCCTGGTCAATGAATCAAGAGTTTAATCTTTGTAGGCACAGGTAGTGCTTTGGATTGTTAACAACAGAGGTGGAAGGGGACAGAGGGTAGTGTGGGTAGGGTTTTGAGAGGTACAGGAAGGTAGTCTCTTCCACATCCAGTCTAGGTTGCTCCACCCTTCAGCTTTGTCAGGGTTCAGATTGCTTGTACCTTGTGACTGAACCCTTGTGCCTCAGGTCTCCCCAGACCATCTGTAAGGATTTCTTGGAGCACAGGCTTGACTTAGCAAAATTTCAGGTGTGGCCCACATGGGAGCAGGACTTGGCAAGATTTCAGCTGGCACTTCTTGGATTAGACTTTTTGATTAGTACATGTTGTAATGCAAGTCTACAAAAAGTGTAATCAATCAAAATCAAATGGATCATCTTCCTCTCTGTTGCCATTGTCAACCACAACATTGAACAAATCTTGTATTTGGGATTCTGTCATGTCTTTGTTGGTGATATATGTCATACCAGCACTAATGTATAAATAAAATGAAATAAAATAAGGAGTGGAGTCACTTACCTGCATCTTTGCTGGTCTCAGCTTCATGTTTGTCACTGTCATTAGATGGCCAACTTGCATGGGAAGTGGTATTTTGTGCTCCAAATCCATCTCTATTGAACTCCTTGATTGGAGAGTTATGTGTTTCATATGAGTATAGTGAGTACAGCCCAGTAGTAAATATGATTACACACACCAGCAAGGCTCTGGAGTCCTGATGACAGTGCATCTTTAGCTTGCAAGGTTTTGTCAAGGCACCATGTTGGGTTGCATTTGTGGACTTTGCTTTCAGCAAGCAACTTTGTCATTGCCACTCCAGCACACTCAACCCTTCAAATGTGCACACTTGGACAGTGTATCTACCCCTCATTCTGCTCATTTCAAGGTATCATCAAGGCCGCATTCTGCAGCTGCATTTCCTTCAATGCCCTGCATTGCCACTTCAATATTCAGTGCACCTGTGCAACCAGTTGGATGCCTAATTGTACCCTCTCAATGCCCAGTAACACCACTGATTCAACTGAATAGGCTGTTGAGAACTGGCCAACTTGATCACCTGCTCTGCAGAAATGCCCCTATCCCACTATGCCACCCTTCACCCACCCTCCCTCTCAATCTTATGTATTTTGGTGTCACCCAAAGGTGCAGTTACATCTCTTCTTCAACACCAACACCATACCAACCCTCTCATCCACAGCCCTGTCTGCACTACCACTTACACAATCACAGTTGAATGCTCAATGAGCTGAGGATCCTACTCAGTTATCCTGTTGACAAACATTGTTCCTTCTTCTCCTAACTTATTTTCTATTCATATCTGTACACTATATGCTGCACTGATTTATTCTCTATTTAATACAATTTATGCACTATGTCGTGACCCTCTGGAGGCTCCCTTGTGGAGCACTTAAGTAGTGGCTGCGTTGACAGTTTGGTGCTATGCAGTATGTATTGAGTGTTCTAGTTACAGTGTTTGCTATGGTCTATGGTGGTTGACGAGATAAAGCAAGCTGAGGCGTCCAGTCTTGCTTTATCCTCCTTATATATACCTGTGGCTGCGGTGGCTGCAGACGTATTATCTAAGCACACTCTGCAGTAGGTGTAGGTTATGTATAGTACTATGGGTTAGGTAATTGTTTGTCTTAAGTTTGTGCAGCTCCGAATCTTATAGAGCCGCGCAAGGTCCGAGGGTCATGTGACTTTTGGACTTAAGCACCCCGGCGCTTAATCGTTGGGTAAGCGCCGAGATCACGTGACAACTCGCTCCTCGCTCCAGGTAACATGGGAGAGAAACGCTGGAGCGAGTTCAGGGTAACCACCGGCGCTTAATCGTTGGGTAAGCACCGAGATCACGTGATCCTGTTTATGGTTTGTTCCGCTTCGGGAAAAATGCCATAAATCTGTACAATATTCAGTTGTTAGGTTATGTCTGCTAGGCGGGTCATAACACACTATGTTTAAGCCACCCTGCCCTTGAACATCCATGGTTGGCATCTAACTCCCATGGTTGGCACTTCAAGCCCCCCACCACAAAATTGCTAAGTCAAGCCTGTGCTTGGAGTTTTCAACACAGACAGTTTGGGGAGTAGCAAGGGAGGGGGATTTGATATTGGGGTGTGTGGGGTATATCAAATCCCACCAACCCAACCAAGCAGATCTTCAAACCATCTGTGTAGAGACTAACAGGAAGGGTGTGTTGAATTTACAATCATATCCATTCATGTATGCAGTGTGTTTGTATCTGTTTGTCCATTTCTGATGTTATGTGTGCACCAGTGAAAATTTTCTTTCCTTAGTTCTCTACCTTTGTAGTTGAGCTAAGCTATAGTTTTCTCTTTCTTTTCTTCATGTATTTCTCATTCTCACTGTCCCTTGTAGTACATTTGTGTCTAGGTACAGTAAATACAATAGTTCTCTACCTTTGTAGTTGAGCTAAGTACATTTGTATCTAGCTTGTGTGAAACCTCCCTGCATAAGAGGGTGGCTATGGGAAGTGTTGGGGTGGTTTGTTGTGAAGGGGATAGGCTGTATTGAAGGCAACCAATTACAAATATTGTCAGTGTAGCCAAATAGGAGTGCACATGTGTGATGACTAAGCAAGGCACAACTGCCACTGTTACAGACACAGAGGTCCAGAGCTAAGACCAGGTTGGGTGCTCAAGAGTGAAACTGCAAGCTGTTGTGCAGAAGTTCAAAGCAGCAGTGTTGATTGACAAGGGTGACAGAGCCCCTGGTCAGCCAAACTGGAGATGAACAAGATAAGTGGTTTGGGGTATGCAACAACCAGGCAGCCCAGTGTGTGTTAGAACACAGTGGTGTGCTGTACTGAATACTTGAGGTACCTGTCAGATTGTGACAGGCAATGGCAAAATGTGAAATGAGCAAAAGACCTTGTATTTGAACAAAAAAATGAAGTACCTGTCATTTGAAGGATGCACATGCACCCAAAGTAGGCTATTGGTGTAACTTTGAAGTTGTAGAGTAGTGGGTCAATTACAATAGTCTACAAAGTGGGTCAAGTCTCAAGCACATGCAGCACTCAAATAGCAGCAGGGGCAGGGAGTTGTATGAATCTTCAGCAAAGATAAGCATGTAATCAAGCAAACACAGAACTGTGTATTGGTATTTCAAAATCACAAGGTACACCAACCATCTACCTGACATTTTAAAGGGCTGTGAGTAAATAGGGTATTTCAGACATTGTTTGTGTTAGTGTTGTCAAGTGAGGTATATGCACTTGGAAGAAAATGAAATAAAATAATGTTTGCTCAACTAACAAGCAGCTGGATTGTATAATTTAACAAATATTTGGATGTAAAGTTAAACAAACAAGAAAAAAATGAGCCAACAACCAAGTATGTTATGGGTCAGGGTACACTTGAATATCTAGAGCTTAAGCAATTGTAGATATGTTAGTATACACTAATCATACTCAATACTTCTTAGACTAGAGTAAGAAGGCTCAAAGTAGTTGCAATGCGATCAAGTAACACTCAAGGTAGTCTTAATCTTTCACAGTGTAAACTGACTAATTTATAGGTATAAAGAGCAAGACTACTATGGTCAGGTTCCCTTAGATATCTTAAATGTAGTTCAGCCCTAGTCACTTGGACTAACTGATACTAATCTTAATACTAGGCTTAAGCGATAGCTTATAGGATAGATGGTGGGCTGCCTAATGCGTGTACTTCCTCAGCTACAGGTACTTAGATTTCCTCTAATAGCTGGTACTTAATGTCATGCTCAATCAGGCAATATTGTATCCTTATATATCTCTGTATATAAGATACAATGAATCAGACAGTATATAACTAATATGGTACTTTATTCCTCAGTACTAGTTATATAAGAAATCACACACAGACAAGAGAAATAGAAAGAGAAAAGAAACCAATAACCGGTCTGGGTTTGAGTGAAGGGAAGGTGGTCTGGAAGGGCCTCAGAGGAGGTCCTTTTATACCCTGAGGAGGGCATTCCAGAGCCAAATAGATACATGCATGCCAGTGCGATCATCAAAAGAGGGTACTGCTATACTTGGGGTACACCCTAGCCCACTATAGGATAAAAGAGTAAAGACAGGGTGTGGATCAAAGGCATTGATGCATCTGAGACCTGCTATTGGGTTGTAGATCATATTATCATAGTATATACATGTAATGAATGGAGGCTACATCTCAGTGAGTCATAAAGTGAGTCAGAGAAGCTTCTGGATCAATTTGGGAAGCTCTCCTGACTCACTGGAGTCATTAGATCTTGATTGATGGTCCAGTAAGATTCTAATGATCTTCAGGCCATTCTGGCGCGAGGATCTGGTGGATCGCGACGATCTTCGGGCAGCAGATACCGCCGAAGATTGGCTATCGATAGAGCACAAGATCGCTTTGATAGCGTAAGCGGTTGCCAAGATATGAGCGGTGCGATGTTGTAATCAATATCTCCTGATAAGAGGAAATATCGCAACCTCTGTATTTCTCTGAGATCTTATCGTAAAATCTTAATAAAATATGCGTTGGAGAGCGGGAATTTTGTACTATTTAATGGAACACAAAATAGTACAATTCAGAGCACATACAAATTCAAGTATTTCACAATTTAATTACAGAGGCATTGCTTGAGGTTGGCAGAGCAGACTAAAATAATAGAAAATGTTAGTGATCCATAACAAAGTATCAGAATAGTACCTTAGCATGTGCAAGGCCAATTTCTCCAACTGTTAGCTTGTACCTATCCCATTGACTTGCTAACATCTGCCTGCTTTTGTCATCAGTCATGCTGCCATCCAATGTTCTATGTATGTGTGCCATGCACCACAACCTTGCATTTTCATTGCAGATCCCCTCCACCTCAACTCCCTCCTCAAACATAATCCTCCAACATTGCCACCATTGCCTGGACATAATACCACAGGTGGCTTGCTCTGGAAGCACATTGCTGCCACGTTCAAGTGCCAAGAGGCCAAGATTCATGCCATACAGGTTGGCTGTGTGAGTGAGCATGCAAGGAGTTGGAGAAAGCACAGGCAAAATCTCCACCAGACATCCTTGAAGTGCAACATCCTGCCAATTCACCAGAACCTGCCTTGAACCCTGAAGAGCCCTCACCCAAACATCAGAGGGTGACAATGGAAGAGGTGAAAGATGAGGAGGCACCAAGGATTATCCAGCCCTCTCAGCCTAGCTCCCTGAGCCCAGCTGCACCACCAGACAGTGCCATGTTGAGAGCCTGCCAAGAACCAACTGCTCAAGTTTTGAACAGAGATAGTGGCCAACAGCCAGGCTCCAGTCAGAGTAGAACACCTCAGACACATCAATCATCTTCATCACAACAATGCCAAAGGTTCCATCAATGGAGAGGCCTCTGTGTTGAAGAATTCAAAGATAGGTTAGCTGGAACACCAATTTCAGATGAGTTAATGCCCAAACTGGACTTAGAAGCCTACATCAAATCCACAGGTGTGATGGCAAACCCACATCACTTTGAAATTGCTGAGTTATTAATTCCATCAGGTCTGACTGATGAAGCAAAAGGCTGCCATCTAAAAAGTCAACTGGTGAGTGGAATAGTGAATTATTGATTATCCTATACTCACAAACGTACCCTAGTACCAAGGCCAAACACCATGGTTGAATGGCCATGCATTGCATCTGGACATTGACAAGTTGCCTCATGGTCCCAAGTGCACTCTGGAAAACATCAACCTTGGTAGCATCCAACAACCACAGATGCGGTACCTGGTGAAGTGCAATGCCCTGGATCTGCTCCATGAGATATTCAGTGATAGAGGGCTTGATGGGCAGTTTGTATATGCACCTGTTCGATATTGGACAAGTAGGATTAGGAGAGAGCAAGTTTGGGCAGATATGCAGTCAGGGAATTGGTGGTAGGAAGAGCAGGTGAGTTGCAAAATCCAACACCAAGAAGCATTACACTCACCAAATGCATGCAGCTGAAATTAATGAAGGCAGGTAAATGGGCAGCCACAATCATACCCATAATCCTTTCCAGTGACAAAACAAACCTTTCAATAATGTGTGGTGGCCAAAAGGCCTATCCAGTCTATATCTCAGTTGGTAATCTCAGTGGGAATTGGCAACAGAGGCCAAGCAAGAAGGGAATGGTCTTACTTTGGTTTCTGCCAACAGATTTGTTTGAGGGTATCAATGATGACAACAAGAGACAGCGCCTGAGAGCTGAGTTGGTACATTGGTCGATGGAGAGTATGCTGGCACCCCTGAAGGAAGTGTGGGAGGATGGCATGGAAATGTGGTGTCCAGATGGGCGGCTTCGTCGTGTTTTCCCACGGATAGCTGCATACATGGTGGATTGGCCAGAGCAGAACCTCCAATGCTGCACAACTACTAGCACCTGCCCAATATGCACAACGCCTTACACAGGGTGGGGTCAACTATCAAACCACGCAGATCCTTGCAAGCGCAAGGAGACGCTAGGCACAATACGGGTGTATTTCCGCTGTCAGCATGTTGGCGAACTGCGGTTAGCAGGATTGAAGGAGGTATGGCCGTGGTGGGGCGACTTACTGGATGTCAACCTTCACAAGAGCGTCACGCCCGACCTCTTACACCAGCTATACCAGGGGATGTTTAAATCCCACCTCTATCGTTGGATATGGTTCTTTGTTGGTACGGGACTGCTGGGTGATCGATTCGCGTCTATGCCAAGGGCAGAAGGGCTCAAGCACTTTCCGAAGGGCGTCAGTGTGGTGAAGCAGTGGACTGGGCGCGTGAGCAAGGGGATGCTCAAACAGATCTTACCTGCTGTGCTTGGCGACCTTCGTCCTGAGAAGGCACAGATGGCACGCTCGCTCGTTGACTTCATCTTCTGCGCACATGCATCGAGTATGACCGAATCCGACCTAGCCCACTTGGAGCACGACCTTGACACGTTCCACAAGCACAAGGACGTGCTAATCACACAGGGATTCTATGGGTCGGAGGCCAGATTCGACTGCATCGCCAAGCTTCATGCGCTCAGTCACTATACAGACATGATCCGTCAGCTTGGTACACCAGACGGTTACAACACTGAAGTGTCAGAGCACTTACACATTGAGTAGGCAAAAATTCCTTGGCGTGCATCGAACAAGGTACGGCCTATGCCTCAGATGTTAACATATATCCAGCGACAGGAGGCAATACGAATACATCGGATTTACCTTTACCAATACTTAGGCCACGATAGCGATGAGGAGCGCGAGGGGGAGGAGCGTGAAGGTCAGGGGCACGAGAATGTGGACAAGCTGATAGAGCCTGTGATCGACATTGCCATTGGCTCTAGGCGCTGGCTGCCGGAAGACAAAGATGTTGACAGCGCTGAAGTCATTGGGGAGGTTGATTGGCTGTCACAAGACGAGATGGAGGAGGGGGATATCGATGACGAGGGCGAATCCATTGAGCCTGTCACCTACCCAGAACCACGCCGCTACCTAGCCATAAACCCAACCAAACGCAACATGTGCATCAAGGACACCAGCCAGCTGTACAAGGCACCAGAGTTACAATTGGCTTTAGTTGACTTCCTTGTCCGACGATGTGACGTCAAAGTGTATAACGTAATGTTATCCGCCAACAGCCGTATCCACCTCTGGCACAGACTTTACCTCCATCATCGTCCTCTTCCATTCGCTCCCTTTGAACCACTCTGGCGCGATGTAGTGCGCGCTAGCCCACCTTCACTAGGTCCTGGCGGCTGCGTGCTCAGAGACGGGGTGTGGGATGTGGCGCTATACCGCGAACGCCCGAACCTACTTCGTAGGTCTCATCCTCCCTAGCTCAGTTATTTCTTTCTTACCATTGCATAATACAGGCTCCAGCGATGACAACTCCGCCCCAGAAAAGTACGGTATCCAACGTAAGTCGTATTGTTGTCATCTCTTCCTTCTCGGATGTACTTACAATACCTTTGTGTGTGTTTAGGATACCGAGCCGGTCGTGTGCGAGCTATTTTCTCACTGCCAGGTCATATCCGCGACTATTATCCTGGCCAGCTAGCTTATGTCGAAGTTTTCCGTTCCTTCGAGTCTACACCTGCGTCCCCGTACGGCCGTATGTTTTCGACTGGGCCAGAATTTGATGCTCGCAGCCGCCGTCGAGCACTCGTGATCCTTGTGACGGAGATAATGCTCGCTTGTCATCTTGTGCCCAAGTTTAACCAGCTCGACTCCGACCTCCGCCTTGACCCGTACACTGATCTCTTATCTATCAGTCGATATTTTTGGTTCAACCACTACTACAACCATTACCTCTTCCATCTCGTGCAACACTGGATCCGTCGGTGCCCGAGGCTAAGGGAACGCCTTTTTGGCTAGTTATGTTGATGCGGTCTTCATTCTTTTCTCATGTCCCAATCCGTCGCTGTTGCAGTTTATTTTACAGCTTCTTCCCCCTTCGTTTGCGCATTTATCTACTGTGTAAGTCGTCCTCTTTTGGTGTATTCACGCAGTGTCGACTAATGTTAATGCAAAACACACAGCCCACTACGAATGACCTAACCGCTTTCATTTAATTTGTGCAGCGTCCGCCGATTTCCTCCAAACCCGGCTTTGCGCGCTCATCTCCATGGTATAGCAGCTTGTTGCCTTATTTAATTATACATAAACTAATGATCTTTCTGATCAATTGAATGCAGAATTGTAGGATTGCCAAGGAAGCCTAGGCTTGCTCCCAACCACTCCAAAACCACTCCCGTTGGTGTTCGTCCCAAGCCAACAGTTATCGATTATTTGGAAATTGGGGAAGAGGGGATTGCCGTGGACCCAGCAGAAATGTTGTACCCTGCCCTGCCCTTTATTTAATCTCGATCCTAATGATGAACGCGATGCCAATCCTGATAACGACCAACTCACACAACCCTCACTTGCTCCTCGTGCCTCTTCGCCCATGCCCTCGCCCGATCTTACTTCCCCTGCCATACCTATCTTCATCATCTCTCCCGCTGTCATTTTAAGTCACACGCGCCAGTAGCTGTGTTGGTCCCCTGTAACTATCCTACACTAGTATCATCCCTGCCAGTTGCTGTCTCGCCACTGACTCAAACCAACCGCATATCTAAGTCAACGCATGCAACTTCAGCACTTCACATAATCTGCCTGTGCGTTTCAATGTGCGTGCGCATTTGTGACTTCTTTCTTTGCCATGTAAGGCAATTCCTAAGTGGGACCAGACAGGCAGAGACAGTTCTAACTAGCGGCACGGTAGGATCGCTAGCTCTATGCTACCTAGCTCCATAGGTCCGCTACTCGGCGCTGCTTGGGACCATAAGGGTTCTACTTTCGGAAGCTAGAGAACCGGGCGCTAACAAGTCAATAGACTTTCGCCGCGCCGTGCCACAGTCCGAGATTTTCAGGCGATCCACAGCTGGGTAACAGCCCACCTACCAAGTAAGCTTACCAGAAGACAGAGCACTAAACTGTTTTACAGAAGCAACTGTGGGGCGCAGCCCGGCTGGTCTAATGCTGCCGACGTTGGCCAATTCCAAGCCATTCGCGCAAGGTGTGAATGCTTAGTCATGCTATGTTCGGCTCATGAAGATGACGTTTACTCTCGCATGGGCCGCAGTATCCTGGAATGACGAAGCAGTGGAGGCTATACTCTTACTTGTAGACTTTCATTCATTGGCACAGCATATGCATATTTCAGACGTCGTCGTTGAGGTGCCTGAACGTTGGAGTGGAATTCGACAGCGTACACTGCACAGCAAAATGATTGCAGCACGTGACAAAAATTCGATCATTCTCGACTCTGGAGACAGTTACTAGATTTCATGTAGATACATTCATGCGATTCAAAAGAGTGATACAATAGACGCGTAGTGCAAAAACAACGAGCGAAATCGATAAGTGGGATGGCGAGAAAAAAAGGAAACAAAGCTGGATTTGCTGCAATCATTTTGCATGATGTAAGCAGCCTCACCTGCTTACGTCAGGAAAATATGCCCGCGCTCAAAAGCACGCGGTTTGCTAGCTATACTCCTTTATCGTCACGAGCCCCGTGCTCAGAAGCGCTCGGAAGCGCTCGCGAGACCAGTGCTCGTGAGCGCTCGTGAGCGCTCGTAAGTGCTTACGAGCGCAGGGCTCGTGTGTACTCCTTGGTACTCAGCAGTGCTCATTAGCAAAGCTCTTACGAGTGGTCAGGATAACGTATTGGGCACTCCCGAGCGATCGGGAGTTAGTTCTCAGATTAGGAATGGTGGGCGACAGTACCAATGTAATTAAAAACGTTGGGCAAAATAAAATGATTACAGGCGACGGGAGGCGAGATGGCGACGAGCAAGCAAATAGCAAAACAAAAAGAATAAATCTGTTGCGGTTAAACGATCAGTCAGATGGGGCGCGAGGCATACCGAAACAGCTTACTAAGGTCGTTAGATTTGGAATGCACCTCGCCAGTGTTCAACGAGTCGATAGAGAAACCGGTTATAATAATGGTTGAGCCAGAAGTATTGGCTAACGTCGAGGAGATCGGGGAAGGAAGCAAAGTCGAGGTCTTCGTCAAGGCGTTTGAACTGCGGCGCGAGGTGGCAAGCGGCGGCAAGGTCGAAGGCGGAGTAAACAGCAACGCGGCGTTTGCCCTCGAAAAGATGCTGAGACAGCGAGTGCATACGATGATGGGGCGAGAGCGAAGTCGAAAAAGGGCCAAACTCCTCGACGTAAACTAGCGGGTGTGGGCAAAGGTACTGAAAACTGGGGGGGAGGGCAAAGATAGCGCGGACTCGGCCAGCACGGTATCCTGTGAGGAATGATCGAGTGAGTTGCTCCAGGTCAGCCTAAACCCAGGACACAAGAAAGGTACTCACGGTGTACCCCAAAATTATCGCGATTATGGAGGATAAGAGCTACGTCGAACGCGGACTCGACCTTGTCATCCGCCGGGCGAGCGCGAATCACGTCGCGCCTAGTCCAGTCAGGATCGAACGGGAGGGTTTCATGGCGAAGATAGAGGCGATGCCAGAGGGGGTACTCGTGGTAGGCGGTGGGAAGGAAGTTGGGGGGGAGCTTGCGCGTCCCATGCTCGTTGAGATAGGCGTGGAGGGCCGGTATCAGATTAGCCGCGCCGTATTTGGATATGATGTCGACGCCCAAGACCCGGCCTGTCGTCGGCTTGGCAGCTATTGACAATGTGGGGTTCGGATATACCACGTGCTGCCTTGCATCCGCAGCCGTTCGCATCCGACCCGGGTAATGTTGCTGGTCTTCGTCTTCGCCCTCGTCGTTATCATCGTCGTCGTCGCCCCCCTCGTCCTCACCTCCCGCATCAACACTGCCGTCAATGGGCTCATCATAGCCGTTGGCTTGTCTGGACTTGGCGCTCTCCCTCCCTGCACCACTCGGCTCGTTATGCTGGGCGCTTGCCTCCCACGCCGGGTCAAAGGGCACATCTTCGTCCTCGCCATACACGACGCGGCTCCGTCTTCGTTTGTCTCCCTCGACTGACAACCGCCCAAGGTAAGCGTTCATTCGAGCACGGTGTATGCGTAAGGCCTCATAGCGCTGAATAAATCCGATCATTTGCGGCGTAGGTCGGACTTTATTCGATGCTCGCCAAGCGCGCTTGCTTTGGATATGCATATGCTCAGGTGATTCGGTGCTGTAACCGTCGGCAGTCCCCATCTCGCGTGTATCGTCCGGCCAATGCGACAGCAGATGCAACTTGGCGATCTTGTTAAACCGTGAGTCGTTCTGAAAGATCTTCATCCGTCTCAGCACGAACTTAAGCTCATGGATCTCAACCAGCGTCTTCTCTAAACGAACGATATCGTCTTCAGTCATGCGCGACGCCTGGGCACGATAAATAAAGTCGAGGAGCGCGCGCGAAAGCTTGACGAAATCTGAATCCCACACCTCGGCGTCAAGACTGGCTATCACTGGTAAGAGTTGCTTTTCGACTTCCTTACTTTCGCGGCCAGTCCATTGTTTCACTCCACTAACACCTTGCTTGAAGTGTCGCATCCCCTCGGCGTTTGGCATCGCAGCAAAGTATCGGTCAACCGCCGCCGGCCCCGCCGCCTTGTACGTCCACTTCAATAGATGCCTGAGCATTCCCTGATGTAGCTGGTGTAGGGTATCGGGCATGAGGGCTCCAGCGAGGTCGAAGTACGGGAGGTTTGCCCACCACGGCCAGATGGGTTGTAGATGAAGCGCCTCGGCTGGACGCCGATTCCCGTCCTCTAAGGCCGCGTGCATCGCGCATAGAGTCTCGCGGTTCGTCCTCGGCTCTGCGAGCTTCCCGCTGCCTCGATTATGGTACGTCGTCTTGCACTTTGGACAGCTCGAAGCGATAATCCCCGATACTAGGACCTGGTCTTCGTTGTCGAGCACCACACCGGCAACAATCGGGTAAGCCCGACGTACCGTCCGTACCGCCGCCCATCCGCGCATAGCGTCTCGACCCCATTCACCGACACCTCATGCAGCTCCTGGAACAGAGTTTCCATGGCTCGATGGGTCAGCTCGCGCTTCAGACGGGATTTCTCATCTTCGTCTTTTACATACGGGAACTTATCGACCGGGAGGTAAGCCAGCAGCGCTGTGGCTCGTGCCGTAGACTTGCGGCGTACTGACTTGTCAATGTTGCCTAGCGTCAAGTAAACCGGATAGGCCTGGTGTCCGCCCGTCATAAGTGACAACGCCATTCGGTCATGCGCGATGATTAGTGGCACGACTGTGGCGTACTTGTCGGGTAGCCGCTCCTGGGATGTATTAGGTAAGCACATCGGTATTATCGGCAGACAAATACTGACCTGCATCTCCCACCACCAGTTTCCGCTGCACGCCTGGCCGTAAACCCGGCACTTCCGGTCTTCGGCCGTCCAATCTCGCCGTGCTGCGTAACTCATATGGTCTCGGAACGCTGGTTGGGCCATCAAGTCGCGGAATGTGGCGACAACTGATCGCATGAACAGGTAAGACGAATGTTTTTGTTGTTGTCGCTGCACTGGCTCGTTAAGTCTGATATCGAACACCTTCCACCCAGGTCCGTGAGGCAATTTATTAATGTCGGCCATCATATTTTTGTTGTTTACCCATGGGGTTTGACCTTGGTACTACCTCCACTTCGTAAGTATGTTTCCGCTAAATGAACACCAGACAGCTTACTAGTCGGCTCTTCAGGTGGGCATCCCGCCCTTTGTTCGTCAAGCCGGTAGTCATGAGCAGCTCGGCGGTATCGAAAAAATCGGGGTTACCCAGATTCCCCGTGTTGGCCATGTACGCCTCCAGATCGATTGGCGCAACGACTTCATCATTAATAGGTGCGCCGGCGCGGGGATCAGGAAACTGCTCGACGTATACCTGACGATCTGCATCGTACTCTAGGGCCTCGCCATGGTTCCCAAGCGATGAAGGAGGGGGGAAAGTGGGGGGGGGAAGACTAGTGGAGACACCGGGCGGGTATTGACTGGGCTCGTGGCGGGGGAGTTAGCTCTGCGGGTCGATTCGGGCGGACCGGGTTCCAACTCTAGCTCTAGAACACGAACTGTTCGAGGGTCACCCTGCGCCTCGGACAACGACTTGGCCTGCGCTTTTTCGCCATACGCTTGTCGACAACTTGGGGTAAGGGAGATATGGCGACTTCTCCCACCCTCGGTCCGTGAAACACGCAAGCAATAGAAACATTGAAAGAGTTTCGCAAAGCGGTGAGTGGTGTCGCGAATGTATGGGCCTTCACTGACGAACTTTCGCTGTCCCCGCAGCGCATGCTGCATGAGCGACGCACTACGCGGCATAGAGAGAGATGGAGTTGTGACGGTGCGCGAAGTCTGGTCTAGCGTATGTACTGGTCTTACTGTTAAGTTGGTGTGTCGTTCAAAATTGGTTAGAAACTCTGCTTTCCAGTGTGTTGACCCCGTCTAGCTAACTCGCTGCTGCGAACTCGGATGTCGCCACCTCAAAATTAAGGTTACACCTTTCGAGTAAGTTTTCCCATGTACGCCTTAACCTGAGTACGCAAGAAACTAACTGCTATTTAGGTTACACACTACCCTCTCTTGAACAGAATATGTCGGATGGTCGCGCCGTCTATGTCTGCCAATCGGCTGCACTACCGTACACCGGCTGTCGGTCGTTGATGCCGCCTAGCCCCGGCGTTCAGCGCATCTCAGTGTCGCAACAGCAACGTTTAACGTTGACCTGGGTGCGTATTGTTCTCGTGCTCCTGAAACACAATGCTCGTTCGGCTGATGTTGATTTTCTCCATCTTAGGCTTGATCACAACTGGCCTCACCCATGGTGGAAAACGTGTCACGATGCTCGTGCCCTGGCCGGCATCGCTGAACGGATGCTTCTGCCCGGTGAGTGAATTGAACACTCATGGTCAGGCGGGTGATGTTGTGGCTGAACTTTATTCAGGTACCCCACTGTACATCATTGTGCCTGGAGCGATTGTCTGTTTCGGTCATATTGATCAGCTTCTCACGGTAAGATATTCACCCTCGCCACACAGCATTGAGTCGACACTTCCTTTGTTCGCTCAAAATACTAACTGTCCATCCCATCTATAGTTTGACATCAACCGGGCCGAACATTTGGCCACAACAAGGCAACTTTATTCAGTACGTGCTGGGTTTCATTTCCTCCAAAACGGTACGTCGCACGCAATGGGTGCTGGCTGGATGGTTGACCGTTGGCGTTACAGGCCAACATTTCCGGTGCGAGGATGGGTGTTCCTTGCTTGGAGCCGAGTAGGGGTATTGGGCTATCTTGGACCCCCGTTATTCCGGTGCGACCCACACATGCGTTTGCGTTTGCAGTTGCGCTTGCACTTGCACTTGCGCTCGCGCTCGCACTTGTATTTGTGCTCGCTCGTCTCCGTCTTCATCCCTCGCCTTAAATTTCTAAGTCAGTGCCAGATTTTCTTCCCATATGCATACTAACGATCATGCTTATAGATATTGTGATTGTATGTAATACGAATCTTGGCAAATGGTACCAACAATTAATGACTCTTTTTTAAAAGATTACATGCGTGTATTCTGTGCTCTACACACCGAGACAGCCGAGTCGTTTACATTGAAGGTATTGTTCAGTCTCGTTGTGCAGTACGCGAATCACAGTCTTGTCCTCTCCACAGGAAAAACGTCTTCTCCGTTCGTCCGCCGACTCTTGCCTCGGGGTGGTTAGCGCAAATTCTGTCGGAAAGGGATAGTCAGCGTTTGTCGGGACTCGAAAGAAACACGTTTAACAGCCCCAGCACACTCACCGGCCAATTGGTGAGAAATAGAACTAACCGCGCGCAAGATTATTGACCAAACCAAAATTATAGGTCAAAAGAGTTCTCCGGCATCGGGTGCGGCCCGTACACCTGCGCTAGGCCAGCCCCCAGAGCTCCCATGGACAACTCTTGACCTTCGCACTCGCAAAGTCCCCGTCTCAAGTGCTCTGCCCCAATACTTAAGCACACGGCTGCCCGTCCATCTCCCCCATCCCCCACATGCCCAGTTTCCAGCTCAGCGATATCCGCACTCGTACCTCTGACTATAAATCCATTGCTCGTCCCTCTCTCCATTTGGCTATCACGGATTCTGAACCCGAGCCGACGACTGCCTTGGTGAGTTTTAACTTCTACACAGCTGTCTATGACTAATGTATTCCGTCTTGTAGGGCATCGTCCCCGGCCAAGCCCCGTTCGCCAACTACGAATCGGCCGCGGAGCCAATCTCAGAGCCCGATAACTCGACTTGCCGCTACTCTCAACGTACTCACGTCCGCACCCCAAAGGCCAGTCAGCACAGTATGGTCTATTTCTCACTTTATCCTGTATTCTTTTCGAGTCTGACATATTCTTTCAGATCAAGAAACCACTGCCCAGAAGGCCAAATTCAAGGCTCACCGAAGAAGGAACTCGACCGCCACGATCGCCTCCGAAGGACAGACCGATATCAACTATGTTTCTGACTCCACTCGAGGTCCACCGGGTGATGGGATCGATGAGGTACTTAGTGGACCGGGTAAGTTATCTATAATCCACAATACCGTCGCCGTCTAACTCTATATTTTAGCTCACACCCAAGCCGGAGATGGGGGACAGGGTATTCCAATTGTTCCTCGAGCAAGTCTGCACTCGGATGGTAATGTATTTTATATCACAGCACAGAAATTAGACACTAATGATTAGTTTAGTGCTGCCGCATGCATCAGCATCAGGCGTATCTCAGGTTCATGATCACCTTGTCTCGGATCCGGGCGTGGGGACTTACGAGGGAGGCGGCGAATCTGTGGGATCAGCAAGGGTATCCGGAGTGAGCGGCAACCATTCGGGAGACGGGGGACGCGTTGCTGAGGGCGGGGAGAACTCTAGTTTCTGGGCTTTCACGGTCGACCACGAACGGCTCGAACGCGACATCCAGCGCCTCCAGAACTCTGACCACGACACCGTCAGCCAACTGCCCCCTGAACACTCCTCCTCCCTCATCCGAGAGCTCGCCGCTGAACGCGAAGAACTCATCGGACGACAGTCCCATCAAGCTCGAACCGAGCGAGACTCAGCCCAGCCCAGCCCCCCGTCCCCGCCCGCTTCGTCGCAGCCAGCGCATCATCAGCCAGCGCATCATCAGCCAGCGCCTTCTCAGCCAACGCCTGCCCAACAAACTCCCTCCCAAGAAGCTCCGCCGCACCAATCGTCGCAGCCAACCCTGTTGCGATGGCGGGAAGTTGTCAAAAAATACAGGCGCTCTACGATTCAAGCGGGTCATATACAACCTCCGCGGAGTCGTAAGGCTGAGGCATGATCATCTATTTCCTATTCATCCCTTAGTTTTGGCTAACTCATTTGTCTAGGCACAACCCGTTGTGAACACAATCACTGTAGGCGGTGGACACCACCTTGATAAGCCCCGTTTGAGTTTGAATCGTAAGTATTTTTTATAGTTGCATAGAGTCGATACTGACTGCCTCTCAGGGCCTGGACCTCACCATAACAACTCCCA
The DNA here is from genome assembly GCA_030998015.1 of Ceratorhiza oryzae-sativae. Classification (NCBI taxonomy): domain Eukaryota; kingdom Fungi; phylum Basidiomycota; class Agaricomycetes; order Cantharellales; family Ceratobasidiaceae; genus Ceratorhiza; species Ceratorhiza oryzae-sativae. The sequence goes on from JARWMV010000018.1 coordinate 24,171, forward strand.
CATCGACGATACCAACACCGAGACCGAATCCGAGACCGAACTTGAAGAACTGCCTCCTAAACTCAACTTCCGGCGCATTCAGAACCCACCTCACCCCTCCAATTCGCCTTCACCACTTCCCAGCGCTCACGCGCCAATCGATCCCAGCCTCCACAGCACACTCGAATTTCCCGCCAACCCCCATGCCAAATCTCTAGGGAGTACCCAACAATCAACTCAACCCCTGATAACCAGCGCACAGCGTGCCCCGCAACCACTGTTTCGTCAATCGTCGTCAACAATCGCTTCTCAACCCCGGTCTGCCACCAGCTCAATCTCACTTGGTCAGCCCGTCTACTCCCACAAGTCCTCTCGGCGCGACAAGCCGTCCCGACCCCCGCCCCTCGCTTCCAATCCCGGCATTGCTTCGGCTAACATTGGTGAGTCTTGCATGGCGTCCGGCTCTTGCCTCCTGGCTTAACCTCGGTCTTCAGCAAATATCCCGCGTCCTCAGGGTACTGCCGGACAGGAGTCCAGCCGTTCACATCGCACTGCGAGGAAGCAGGCCGTCTCTCGACAGATGGCTCTTGATCGTTTGCCTCCTTCGATGCGCCATTCGACAGAATTCGCCCGCACCCGACGTGATCAGCGCGAAGCGTCCAGCTCTACCAATGCCCAACCTAACCTCCCTGCACAACCTGATCTGATGGAAGACGACGAGGAAGAACGTGCGGAGCGGGCGGCTTATGCTAGAGGCGAAGAGCCGGTATGTATATTTACTTTCACCTGCCAGTTGTACGCTCTGATACTATTTACAGAGACGCGTACGCAAAAAAAAAGCCTTCGGCCCGGATATTCACGGGAACGAACGCCAGGTTTTAACGCACGCAAAGCTGCATCTCTATGCGTACTCGATCGTGGAAGGACCGTTCCAGACACGAGGTGTCGTCCAGTACTGGGCCAATCCGGTTTGGGATCTCTCCTGGAAAGAAGAGTTTCCGGAGCTGCGAATTGAGCCACCCAGTTACGAGTCGATTCAACTTGTATGTAATATATCATTCAACACGCTTGGTTGACGACTAACAAGATTACATAGATGATTAATTGCCAACCGACTTACCGGGGCCAGGTCAAAGATGCGATGCGTTCCCTCACGCAGCACCTCTTCGGTTTCATAAAACCTGCGACCACCCCCGAGGCGATTGAGCATAACATTCAACTTTGCAAGGAGCTCTCGCCGAACGGCTTTCATCATATTGTGAGTTTTTGACACGCTCTCTCAGTGTAGTTAATTAATGACTAATTGTACTTAGTCTTGGGATCCTCTCGAGGGTCCCTATGAGGGCGAAGCCATTTATCAGGCCATCGCTGTCGCCCTCTTCCGTACTCCGACTTCCGTAGGGGTTGCATTCCCGGGCTACTTCAAGACGTTCCCATTCACCGGCGTGGCGTACTCAGCTGCTAATGTAAGTAGAAAGCACCCTTTGAGTGATTTTATCTTTAACTGACCCCTAATCTTAGATGCAACACACGATCGAAGAGTTCTCGACCGGCCACTTCGTGCCCCGCGATCTCAACGCGACCGAGATGCTCGGCAAATTCGTCGCTCATTTACGAGGCCTGAAGACGGCTTCTCGTAAGGCCAAGAAGCGTTTTGCGGGACATCAACTGAAGTGGTATCAGTATGGATAGTGAGTCGGCTTTTTGTTTATTTATTCACTCTATGCTGAATACTTATATACAGTGATTACTCGGGAGCCATGCGGCTCGATGACCTGTTTACGCAACCGGTAATCACTGCTGACAATGTTCGTCCCGACACGCCAACCGGCGAGAACGACTACCTGCCTGAGACCGAGGGTGAAGACGATGACTCAGAAGCCGACGAAAACGGTCGATATAGCAAGCGTGTGAAGGGCAAAGGCCGCGCATAAACCTGTCGCTGGGGGTGGTATTTTTTGTTTTGGTGCTTTTGATTCGTGCTTCTGCAATGTCTGCATCTGCTTATATTACTGAACCGGCCGTGAGCAAGACTCACTGCCATCACTGAACCGGTGCGAACAAGATTCGTCACTAATCTATGTTCTTGGCATTTATCCTTTAGTCTTTCTTTCTCAGCATTGTCTGTTCCGGCTGTCTATCCTCTCATATCCTCCCGTTTTACTTGTCTCGTACGATATGCAGTATCCCTAACCGTGCCGAGTATGATGTAGTCTTATCTTGTCACTTCACTTTCCATACCTTTGTCAAGTTGGGCTTTTTTTTGGCTTTAGTTTTTGGGTCGTATATTGGTTTGGTTTTGTTAGCTCGATAATTCTCTCTTGTGCTGACCGAATGCCTATACTCGGGTGTTCTGTTATTTTTGGTGTTCTCCTTGCCGTACGCTTTGGCTCATCCATGTTTGACTTGAATTAAATGAATCAATTGAATGAACAACTGTTGTCTACGCGCGACGTATGAGTCCGAGCATCCCAGAAGCACAATTTACACAGCGCCATTTTTGTCCCTCCTCAGCACGTTGAGCTCACGATTTGCGTGCGCCGTCAACGGTCTATGCTGATCTGCAACACTATTGAGTCCTGGTAAGTATGGTAGGTAAAATTTTGGTATAAAATGTAAAGCACTCACGGGTTTCGCACTCGCAAGTGCTCGTGTGCGGCGTGAACATGAGCGCTCGGGAGTCCCAAACTCACGATCACTCCTAAGTGCTCGTGGAAGCTACGATAACGAGCGCGCTGTAGCGCTCATTAGCCCCGTGCTCGTGGGTGCTCGCGGGTGCTCGTGGGTGCTCGTGGGTGATGTGCACGTGAGCGCTCAGGTGCCTGGCGATCACTCACGAGCATCGGCGGATCTCGCGAGTGCAAGCTATATGGGGGGATGGCTCGTCGCGCTCGTCGTCTCACGTGCGCTCGTGACTGCTCATGAACTCCGGCGGATTTCGCAGTGTACGGTTCTCCGCAACTGTCTGTTTCTTTTCTAGTGCCAATTCACTCAATTTTTTTACACTATGGTGGCCGCTATATCACCCTCAAAGCATGCCAATATAATCTTCTTGAAGCAGAAGGGTCTGACTGACTGTGCAGTGGCAAATCGGCTGGGTGGGGTACATGACACTGCCATTGGTTGAATCTGGTCAAGCTATCTTAGAGGCAACGATATCTTCACACCAAAGAAAAGCACTGGTTGTCCACCCAAACTAGATGAATCTGAGGGTTGTTGGGCTGCGTTGCTGATGTCTTGTGGCATTGTCAAGACTGCGGCTGACCTTAAACATGACTTTTTCCCCAATGTGAGCACTGATATGCTCCAACGGTGGTTGCATGAGCATGGTTTTCATGTCTATCGTCGACACAGGGTTCCATTCCTTAACTGCAAGAAGCGTTGGAGGCAGCTGCGCTGGGGGTGGTTGCATTTGACATGGGACAAGGTAGACTGGTCCAAGGTCCGTTTTTTGGACAAGTCAAAGTTCCCTGTTTTTGGAGTTGGAGGGCCAGATATCTACTATAAGAAGGTTGGTGACCCAGTGAAACCAGAGCATATGAAACAGGTTGTCAAACATGGTGGAGGACATGTTATGGTTTGGGGGTATATTACACCAGATGGTGTTGGCCGATTGCACCTTATAGATGGCACACTCACGGCAATCAAATACACTGAAATACTTTCCAATGAATTCTTTCACCCCCTCCTTAAATCCTGCACTCGTCCATCTTCAATAATATTCCAGCAAGACAATGATCCAAAACACACTGCTCGAGTGACCAAAAAGTGGCTCCTTGATCGTCGGCTCCGGGTCCTTCCCTGGCCATCGAACAGCCCAGATATGAACCCAATCAAGCATGTTTGGTCTTATCTTGACGCTGCTGTTCGCGCTGAACAGCCCCAGCCAACAAATCGTCAGGAACTCTGGGAGGCTCTGGAGCGGCAATGGTACAGGATTCCCTCTTGGTATATCCATGGTCTTTACAAATCAATGCCTCGCCGTATTGCAGCACTAGTAAAAGCGAAAGGTGGGCACACTAAGTACTAAGTGGCTTGTTCAAGTGTGAGTACCTTCATCTATTTTTTCTGGATGTTAAGACGGCTTGCTTACATCACGCAAAATGATTGCAGCAAATCCAGCTTTGTTTCCTTTTTTTCTCGCCATCCCACTTATCGATTTCGCTCGTTGTTTTTGCACTACGCGTCTATTGTATCACTCTTTTGAATCGCATGAATGTATCTACATGAAATCTAGTAACTGTCTCCAGAGTCGAGAATGATCGAATTTTTGTCACGTGCTGCAATCATTTTGCTGTGCAGTGTAGATCCTGGTCCGCAGTCTGATGCATGTCCTTATTTCAACCTCCTGCTCCGGAAACTTTCATTGCAGCAAACTTTCCCCTCTCGCTATTCTCTGCTTGACGCCAATTTATCAACCCTTACACAGCGATTATCGTTGCGAACGAGCGAATGCGTTTGTCGACTCCACCGGCTTCATCTCAAACATGTTCCCCTCGGTCTCAGTCATTCGCTTTACGTGGTACTCCACATGATGATTTGGTGCTTGCTGGGCCTTCAAAAAACGTTGATAACATACGGCTTGGCGGACAGCCTCTTGGACGCTCATCTACCGGAGATATCCAACCCCTTGCTTATCCCCCTCGGGATGCATCGACTGGCTCCGAAACCTCAAGCAGAATAGGTGAGCGACTTCGCTCGACAATACAAACTTAGCCGAAACACATGCCACGCAGACAAAACATCGCCCATAGTGACCGATTACGTCAAGGTTTCACTTGCCGACGCAGACGCGAAATTCCAAACCGATGGCCGTCTGCAAATTTCTTTCGATGAGAGATTTACTCGGAAGCTTCCAGACTCATATTGCGAGCCTGTGTCGGAACCGTCAATCGACGTGACTGGCTTTAGGGATGCACCAAAGATGAGCGTGAACATTATGATCGTTGGCAGCCGGGGTGAGTTCTTTCGATTTTATCTCATTTATAAAAACTGAGAAAAAAAAAAGGTGATGTTCAACCATATCTTGCACTTGGTCAAAAGCTTCAGCAGTATGGTCATACTGTTCGCTTGTCTACCCATGAAACGTTTCGCCAGTTGGTCAAGGACGCTGGTCTTCGGTTCTTTAGCATCGGAGGCGACCCACACGAATTGATGAGCTACATGGTCCGAAATCCAGGTCTCATTCCGGGATTCGAAAGCTTGAAAAATGGTGACATTGGGAAGAAACAGAAGATGGTGGGAGAGGTAAGCGCTTTGTGCCGTTACTATCTCATTGTGTGACGAGACCGATAATGATGACAGATACTGGAGGGATGCTATCAATCGTGTTTTGCACCTGACGCTGAGCAAGACGGTGGATCCTTGTTTTCTGCAGACGCGATTATATCAAACCCGCCCACATTCGCTCACATACATTGCGCTGAAGCGCTTGGGATTCCATTATTACTATCCTTCAGTAAGCCCTCGGTCGCGATCTAAACGCAAATGCTAATGGTATGTTTAAATCAGCGATGCCTTGGTGCGCAACCGCCGCGTTTCCCCATCCACTTGTAAACGTCAAGCACAGCCCGAAAGACGAGCCCAAGCTGGTCAATTATTATTCATATGGTCTAGTCGATATTATGACTTGGCAAGGGTACGTTATGACGTAATGCTGCTCTTGAGATTTGACTCATGGTATAATATAGACTCGGTCACACGATTAACAGATTTCGGTTGAAGCGTCTTGGACTATCATACCTCAATACGCAGTCGGCCATAGGGATCATTGAACGGTGTGCGGTCCCGTGGACTTACTGTTTATCGCCTGCGCTAGTACCCAAACCTTCGGACTGGATGGATAATATTGGTATGTCACACTTCGAGAGCGCCAGAGCGGATGCTGATGAAAGCGCGAGCAGATGTTGTTGGATTTTACTTCTTGGACTTGGCCAAGGGATACACTCCTCCGAAAAATTTGCAAGAATTTTTGGACGCTGGAGAACCTCCTATCTACATTGGGTTCGTTCCACTGCTTCTGTGCTAAATATATCACTCACCCCTGGTGTAGCTTCGGCTCGATTGTACTAGAAAATCCGCAGGAAATCACGAGTAGGCCATTTTTGTATTTTCCGCTCGTCTCCCCCTCAAGCCCATGCATATAGAATCGGTGCTTGCGGCAATTTCGCTCTGTGGTGTGCGGGCGCTCGTATCTCCCGGATGGGGTGGCCTCGACAAAGACATGATCGAGTCAGCAGGGCCGAACGTATTTGCGCTCGGAAATGTGCCCCATGATTGGCTCTTTGAGCGAGTTAGTGCTGTGTGCCATCATGGTGGAGCCGGTAAGCATATAGTCAATGGTCGATTGGATTTCATAGGCTCACGCACACACACAGGGACCACAGCCATAGGGCTCAAGTGCGGGAAACCAACCATCATCGTGCCTTTCTTTGGAGACCAGGTATGTAAATCGTCCTGTCAGAAGCATTTTCCCGTTCGAACATTGCTCCAAGCCATGGTGGGCGGCCCAAATCGCTCGTCGTGGTGCGGGTCCACCCCCGATTTATCCAAAACAGTTGACGGCCGAGTCGCTTGCAACTGCTATTCGCATTGCGCTTTCACCACAAGCAAGAGAGGCTGCGTTGGCTGTTAGCCAATCGATTGAACAAGAGGTGCGTCCGCAATGCTTGGAACCTTCAAGTCGGTTTGATGATGATGGGGTTTCGTAGGACGGAACGAGGAACGGTGTCGAGTCGTTTCATCGGCATTTGCCTCTGTTGAACATGCGGTAGGTGTGCTTCTGTTTCTGTACGAAGCAAGATGATAATTTTACGTTTGTTGGGTACCAGGTGTGACCTTGATCATTCGAGGGTGGCGGTATGGTATTCAGAAGCGTTGAAACTTCGGCTCAGCGCATTTGCCGCTCAAGTACTGGCTGAGCCGAGCGCGGAGCTTGATCTGAACAAACTCCGGCTCCACCGTACGTGTTCCAGGATGCCCCTTTTTGACCATTACGTGACTCAATAATATGCTTCAGGTTCGCGCGAGTACGATACTCATATGTATGCTACGGATCCAGTTACTGGGGCGGTCTCTACTTCTCTCAGGACCATGAACGATATTACTCGAGGAATCGTTAACATCCCATCGGCAAGGCCAGACAAGGCTTTGGCTGATATCGTTGGAGGTTCTGTTCTAGGTCGGTCCAGTCGGGTTTGATGGTATTCACGGCTCATGGTATTCCTCTTGCAGGGAGCCAAGCGATTATTCAAGGTTTGACCGAAGGCATGCTTAATACCCCCAAATTGTATGGTGGCCAGGTTCGGGAGATAGGAAAGGTCAAGGGTGTGGGGTCTGGCTTTGTGGAAGGTGGAAAGGTACTCTGGTTTGGTTTGACATCGGGACCTTGCTTAGCGTACTCATGCGCCAATGTAGGCATTTGCGTTTGGCTTCTTGGACGGGTGTGCAGATGTAGTAAGGGAGCCGACGAGGAGGTACAAGAAGAGTGTGAGTCGGCCGTATGAATCTACTTACTTTATATATTGAAGCTTGCAAAGGGTGTTCTCGGTGGAGTGGCTGGTGCGGCTATCGGAGGTAAATCTCTTCAGGCCATTGTTCTTATGGGTTGTCCCTGATATGCTGAAATTCCTAGTCACAAATTTGTGTTTCAAGCCCCTGGCAGGGACGATGGCGGCCTTTTCGCATCCACTTCAAGGTACGGTTAAAGAAGTCCGGGAGTTGTTTCATAAAAAGACCAGCACACAACGGCACGGGACTCGTTATCAGCAGGGGGTGGTTGAGGTGCAGAGATCCTCGCAGGCAGAGCGAGATGCGGTGATCAGGGCATTTGAAGTGTATAAGTTTGAGAGAGACGCTAAGAAGAAAGCAATCTGAGATGAGAGACGGGAACGGGTTGGGGGATTGGAACTTTCTCCATGGATCGAATGTTGAAATCAAATATCTACTATATTTGCGTATAAAAGCGAAGAGTATAAGAGTGTGATAAAATAGTGGGAGCGAGTGAGGCGACGGGCCGAGGAGGCTCGGAGACCCGCTATTTATCCTCTACAAATCGCTCCGAGTCATGATTGGCAATGCGCATATATTGCGCAGATACGCTTGACTCGTTTACTGACTCATTTCTCTAGCACTTTCTACTATATAAAAGAACTTTCTACATCGATGAATGTGTTTGGAGTGTGATCTTATATGGCTAGGGGATATATCTACTGGACTGGATAGATGAACCTCGTGTGATTTGTTTCGCGAGAGGTGATGCGTGTGATGGCACCGATGCAGCAGATATGCAACCAGTCTGCCAGCTCCACGTGAGTGAATATCCACAACTTCGTGGTTCAGGGGGTTCCTTTTTAAACTGCGCGACCCTCAAGAATAGTCATTCTTGGGTGCCGTGGGAATTGGCACGGGGGTCTGAGGAACCCAATCGGGGGGCCGGCACTGCCACTGATCAACCAACGTCATTAATACCTTGCCGCCGCTCCTTGAGGACGATCATTTCTGTTGAATTTACAATCATATGCATGTATGTATGCGCATATTTTTTTCTGTTTTGTATCCCCCCTCTCTGATATCATGCGCAAGTTCGTGGGAACCCCCTTTCTTCTTCCTTAGTTCTCTACCTTCGTAGTTGAGCTAAGGTATCGTATTTTCTTTCTTTTCTCATGTATTCTATTCACACTGTACTCTGTAGTACGATTTGTATCTTAGGTACAGTATATACACCAGTTCTCTACCTTCGTAGTTGAGCTAAGTACGATTTGTATCTTAGCCACGAATTACCTCCCTGCGTGAGAATTTCAACTTTGGATAAACACTCGCTCCACCGTCGTCGTCACGGTGAAGGTAACTTCCAGACACTCGAATTTATGGCCCATATAGTTGAGCCAGTGAGGATGTGGAAGAGACCGAGGCCCAAGCTTAGAGCTGTGAGTTGCTTATCGGCACCATGTATATTCTGGTTTGTTTACAATTGATCTGTTGACCAGCTCCGGAACTGACAGGCAGGCAACCGGGTGTCCCTGAATCCAACGTCAGCTTATCTAGGAGCTGTCGATATGGGACGGATACGAGCTCGCCGAGTAATTTGTATCGAGCCAGGTTCGATACAGCATCAGAGCAGCGCTAGCTGTGGAAGAGACTAGATTAGTAAGTTCGTCTTGCGACGTCTTGTCTTGGTCTTGCTCTAACGCTAAGTGAAAGGGCTTGGTTCCAACCACGATAACACATGACCTACGCGATGTTCCTTGCCACCAACAATCCCCACTCTCTGCCCCGCCTGCCTGCCATCCACTGCTCTGTCTCGAGCCCGCTCCTAGTTTTCCTATTTTTTCTCTCTGCTCCGCCCCCACCCCCTCCGGTACCCAGCCCTATGTCGCCAACGCGACCTACCAAAGGCAATGGCAAGGGCGAGGCGCCCAACAACGATGGTGCGTCGCCTGGTAAAGCTAGCAGGCGAAAGCGCAAAGAGTCGGCGCGTGCTCGTGAGGGACGCAAAGAGCTGGCGAGGTCTCCGCCGTTCGCGACAATAACCGAAACGCTCAGCGAGAGCGCCATGAGGAGGGCCACCCCGAACGTATCAAGGGGATGTCCGTAGAGATGGAGGGCGAAACCGAGCGTGAGACCCAGTATCAGGGTAGTGTCCTGTTCGTGCCCCCCGCTGTGCATTGAACTGACTTGACAGATATAGAATTTGCCTTTACGATGCAGGCCCAACACGAACGGATGGCGGGAAGGCTTTCTCGTATGGAAGCAAGCTTGGCTCAGCGGCAGGAGCTGGAGCACGGCTCGGCTCCTCGTGCGTCTGGTTTCTCGCGCTGTTGCTGCCTCGGCCCGTTCGGGTATTGACCACACCACTCCAGCTCCCGCCCCTGTCCTGCACATACCGCCGCTCCTTCTGTCTATACGTCTGCGCCCAGTTGCGTTATGCCCCCCCCGCGCCTTTTTCTGTTCGGCCGGCCCGCAAGTTGAGTGACGTCAATATCGGCCAGATTCGTCAGCACTTCGGGCTTGAGGATGATAATTGCTGTTGGCTGGAAATCCGAGTGCGTACGGCTCCCTAGTGTATATTATATGACTTAACTAATCGCAGCTTCCGTCCAAGGCTACAATTCGCGACCTGATGGTATTGGCCATGCTCGATCTCAAGGCACCGTGGAAAAGGCAGAATATGACCAGGCTCAGCAACCCGTACGCTTATGTATGTTCGTATCTACACTCCGCCAAGATTTTCATTACTGAATCGTCAATATTGGTAGACCGTTGAGGGAATCTCTGATTTCCAGGGGTGCTTCAACAACTGGGCCGCTGAACTCATCGTTCCGAATATCTTCAATCACCACCGCACGTTCCACAACAGCAACGACCCCCCCCCCTCCCACTCACACACCTTGGTGAAACGCCCACCCAGGGGCAAGGGTAAACGTAAACCGTCGCCGCGTATGAAATGTATTCCTTTGTATTGATTCAGCCAGTCACTCACGAACTCGTCAGCCCATCGCCCGGCGATGGTGGGCACTTCTCCCACTCTGGCCTCTTTTCGGACCCTCCGAGCGATCCAGCCTCCAGGCCGGAGACTGGCCCAGCTGCAACACCATGCGACACCACAATGCCTTCGCTTCTGTCCCGTCATAACCTGTCGTCGTAATAAGACCCTGCCTCTTCAGGAGAAGGAAGAATCCAACGCCCGAAGACGATAGCGAGCCCCCAGTTCCGAACGCTGCGGTTGGTCGCAGCACGCATCATGCCACTGCAATTGCTGCCGCCGATTCGGCTGCCGATGACGATCAGCGTGCCGCAACACGAGAGAATGCCAAGAAGGGGGGACAGGGAAGAAGAGGGGGAGCGACTGTCGAACGAGGTCGACCTCCGCAGGGCGGCAAGGGCATGGGGAAGAGCCAGCAAAGACGAACTCCTCCCTACACCCATCGAGCCGTGCGTAAGCGGTGCCGTTATCATGTGCTCTTTCGCACGCTAACAAACACCATAGGCGGCCTTCCCTTCGCCAGCTCGCCTATATGCGCGCGGTCTGGCGGCTATTCGTCGGCCCCGTTGGCCCCGGTTGCTCGTCGAGCACAATAACGTCTCTTTCATATCCACTGCATCATTGAGCGCTACTCGTGATAATTCTCACGACGTATAGGCGGCGCTGTACTGCCATGCTTGATCCGCATTTAAGATTGCCGGAATCTATTCATTTCCCTTCTCGACTGTGTGTCATCTGGCCTGTACCGCATAGATTTTGGGACGTCCGGACATATCGAAATGGACATTCATTCACCTCGAATTCGTTGAACACGCTCACGTTCGACTCTCGGTACACAAAGTGTCGAATCGAATCGCTCAAAAATGTGTTCAATAGTGTTGCTTCAAAACAAGTGGATTATTGAACAGCATCAAAAATGGCAAAAATCTGAAGATGTTGACAGGAGAATCAGCCGTTTTGTTGAATTTTGGCGAGAAAGAGCGGGCTATCCCAAGCAGAAAAATCGAAATTCGGGCAAGTTCGCCGCAAACATTCATGGTAGATTTCGCCGCTTCGGAGTAATTACGAGCGCAAACAAAGGTTTTAAAATATTCATTGAATCAGGTGACACTGCATTGTGTAGATAAAAAAGTGTCAAACATATGTTCTGTGACATCAATGGCTCTGCTGGGGGGCCCCAGACGCTTAGGGTTGCCGCTCACGCCGGGCGCGAGCAGTCAATTCATAAATTTCTTGGTCGGTATAGTTGTCCGGGAGTCCTTTAAAGTATTTAGAAGGCATGGAATACTTGGACCAGTCCAACAGTAACTGTTTCGAAGCGGGAAGAGATCTAGCACACGCAACGACCCGGAAATTCGACGAACCAGCCCCTCGAACCGCGGGTTCCACAGAATTAGAAGAATCTTGATTATGCGGGCGAATCACGCCCTCAGGTTCAATGCTCTGGTCAAAGTGGAAGAAGTCATTCGGATCCCATTGGCTTTTAACCCGCTGCAAACGAGGGTAATTGTCGCCATAATATGCGTCTTGCCAATTATCGACGGTAGCATCAATATAGTTGATATATGCAGCCTTCTTATCGATGGCGAACGGCCCGAGTTGTTTTTTGCAGTCTTCACTGATATCCTCCATCGTCTTGTTGTCGGCTTCGTTATACCATACCAACTTCAGGTTGCTGATGTAGACACCTTGACGCCACGGGAAGGGAGTCGCACTTGAGTCGCGCGAAGCGGTCTTGCCGCCAATATGACTCCAGAGGAAATGCGCCCTCGCTCGCCCATCGACGCAATATTTCTCGTACGCCTGATCGATGACTGCGTTGATGCGACCGACTAGTAGAGGAGTGATGTCCCCCTGAGCAAAGATGAAAGATGTATGGTGGTGGAATATTGTACTTTTGGGGTCAAACCCTTCTGACTTGAGCTCCCACTGAGGCCATGGCTTTGCTATAATATCTCCTTCATCGGGGTTGAACGCGAGAAGTGGAGCTATGGCCTTTTGACATTCATCCCGACCACCGTTGTATATGAAGGTCATCTGGCCAAGTCGTCCCTTTTCCTTCCGTGCTATCCACCTGGCATCTGCTGTGAGCTCGTTCGGCCATGTTTTGTTGTTGAAAACGGCTAGCATCTGGTTAAAGCGGTCGCGGCTTTTGTCAAGGTCCCAGGTGAATGTCCCACCCGAAACCATTCCCTCTTCGTCGCGAAGCCGCCAGACCTTTGACTTGAACTCGACAAGAACAGCGAAATTTCCACCACCGCCGCCGCAAAGAGCCCAGAAGAGATCTTGTTTACTAGAGTCTGTTTCATGATCGTTAAGCGTGACGACCTCCCCATAGGCCGTGACGACTGTCATTTCGGTCACATTGTCGATGCCAAGACCATAGCTACGGGAGAATGGGCTGACGCCCCCGCCAAGTGTAAAGCCTGAAACGCCGACGAGATTGCACAGTCCCCCAATCACGATGTTCGCCTTGTGCTTGCCGACGAGCGTTTGGTAAACTTCCTTCCAGACTGCCCCGGCTTGAATCGTAACCTCGGTGTTGTCATCATTCACGTGGACGTGGTTCAGATTGCTCATGTCCATTACGACGCCGCCCTCGTTGAGGCAGTAGCCTTCGTACGAGTGTCCGCCATTCTTGACCGAGAGTTGGAGATCGTTCGACCGACAAAAGTTGACAATCTCCTTTATGTCTTGTATTTTCTCTGGCTTGACGATCGCGGAAGGGGTTTTGAGCCGGTGAAGGAGGTTTCCGATGAATGCCGCTTGCTCGTAGGCCAGATCGCCCGGAAAAAGAATTGAGCCAAGGGGTAACGCTTCCTTAAGCTCATCGAAGTAACTCGGTTCGAGTATAGCGACGCCATTGCCGGGTTGAATAGGATCCATGGGCTGTGAAGCTTGTTCAACGAATGGCTGGTTGTACCCGCAAATCATGAGGTTGGTCGGCTACGCTATCGGAAAAGAAATATGCTTACAGTGGTTTCTAGCATTGTTGTGATAGACTTTTACGCGGGAAAGATGCAAGATAAATTCGCTTAGGAGTACTGGGCAGACTAAGTCAGCACGCTGGCACGCAAAACCTTTCGGAATGAGAAGCTCACGGTAGCTAGAGAGTAAACTCGAGATGGGGTTTTCGCTGATTGTTCTTGTCCTATAAATACATCCAGCTCGGAATTCAACCCCTAGTCTCAGTGCTTCACGCACGCCGACGCCGCCGAGTTAGGCTCGGTAGGACAGCCCCAGGCACATGCACTCTCTCAATCGCTTCACGGAGCAGCGACTCGAGATCGACTGATATTTTCGTATCGAGGAGACTGGTACCCGGGTCGGTTAATGGCTCTCCTATCTCGTAGGATCGCGGCATGGACTGGCAAATAAGATAAATCGGTCTTCGCCAAGCCCATCCCCGCTGAAATGATGGGAGGAATTGGGTATACCATTGAATTTTCAGGCGCTCAGCTGTCGTGTATGACACAATCAAGGAGCAATAATGTCGGGCTCCTGTCGCAATGTCAAACAAAAGAAAAAAACACGCTGCGACTGCGTGTTCAATTTATCCCAGTGTCTAGGCCGCTCATCCACGGAGCGGATAGCTGTAACTTTTTTTTAAAAAAAAAGATGGCTCAATCATGCGGTGTCATTGCTCGGATGTCAAGCAATTGGCGGGTTGTATGGGTTAAGGTACGTTCCGGAGGTGCAGTAAAAAGGCAGAGCAACAAGCAGCAGGGGGAACATATTAGTGGGGGTTACACAGAGTCCAGAGATAAAGGAGTCATACAGGCGAGTCATAAACGATCAAAGGTAATCATATGCGTTGAGATCAGCACGTGAAAGCCGCGAGGGAAGCAGCGCGGGAATTAGCGTTTCAAGGTTCATAGAAACAAGTGTCAAAGCAAGGCTATCTGTACGTAAGGCAGCATAAGTATATTCATCTGGGGTGATTCACGCTCATTGGCGGGCATCTAGCAGCTTGTCAGATAAACAGTGGTACGGGCATCGCCATACTTAGATTAAAGGTATGATAATGTCAGGATATGCCGCACTATGATTTTCAAACTAAGGGCCAATGCCACGTAACCATTTGTTTATCCGGCCCAGGAGGCGAAGGGCCCAACATGAGTCAAATGTAACATGGTTGTGCGTTCAACTCCCTTGTCAGCGAGCATCGAGTAAGTTTGAAAATCTAGCTACCGGTCCGGGTGCTAGTTGCTTCCCCTCTGGTAATGAGTTCTAACGATGAGTGTAGATTCCGTGCTGTTAGGTCTCAAGAAGCCAAGGACCTGTGGCTTTCATACACAATAATACGTAGAGCCGCACTTCCCATAGCCTTCAAGTCCACTAGTACAATGGTCTGGACCTTTAAGTGGCTAGGTAAGCGGTTTTCATATATGAGCCAGTAGCAGAAGCTGAACCGGCAAAGGAAAGCCTAGCTAGATCCTAGACAGAAAGCTGAAGGGCGGCTACGAGTGCCATCAGGAACGTGAGGCACTTAGATCAGTTAGCACCACTCATGGCATGAGGCGAGAATGGTTCTAGACATCGGGGGGCGAAAGCGTGCAAGAATCGGCCGTCTGATTTGGGCCACACTGATTCCTAAATGTGTCGGCTGATATCGTTAAGCATCAGTGGTCAGGTCAATATTTCAATGTTTCGTTAAGAGGGCTTCGGAACGACAAGGCAGGTAAATCACATAGTAAGTGCTAATCGAATCAATTGTGGTCGAGATGAATGCAAGCTCAGATAGCTGGGTCTACTTGGCGACTTGTTGACTGAAATTATGATAGTCTAAGCTCTCGTTTGGTTATTCCGTCGCTATCACAGTTGAGCTGGAGCTGACCGGCAGTGATGCGCGTTTCGGAACAGATAAACTACATTTCTAGAGAGCATTGATAGCTCATAGCTCTGCGGGGCGCAGTTGACCAGAGACATGACACGGATTAGCCGGGGGTGGAGACGACAACGGAGCAGATGACTTGCCGGTGTTTGGGCTTGCTGCGCCGGTGTGGCTTAGCTCCGACACAGCCACCTCGCAAGGCCTCATATTCTCCTCCACCATCACAATCAGCCCCCAGCACGGATCGCAAGTATTTTATTCGAAAAATACCAATATGCCAACGTAAGAGCCACCTATAATCACCCGTAACCCTGGCTAATCGCCTTCTTCATCTTGTTATAGCACGAGAGCGATGGCAAAGGCAGGAGGTAGCAACGCGGTGCAGTCTGAACAGAACAGTAAGTCCTCGTATACGGTTCAAATAGCTCATTCTAAACATTCTTAAAGAACCCCCACCTCGTAAAAAAGTGAAAGTGGCCAAAACCACAACGTCTAGTTCCAAGCGGCGTGTAAAGCTCAGCCTCGCCCGGTTGCTGGATTTGCCGCCAGAGATCTTCACCGAAGTTTGTTTTCATATTCCCCTATTCTATCTGCGCTATAGTTCATTTGCAGATTGCGATTTATTTATTGCCTGCGGACCTGCTCTCTTTGGCACGGTCGAACAAGTTCTTCCGCAAACTGTTCATGTCACGCGCCTCCCAGCGCCTATGGAAGACCGCAATCCGCAACGTCTTGGATATGCCCGATTGTCCACCAGAACTGAGCGAGCCTCAATATGTTTCACTGTTGTATTCCAAGACTTGTTCGGTAGGTTCAACGTGATCGATCCGTTCGCCTCGCTCACGCCCGTTTGGCAGAGCTGTGGAGCAAGAGTACTCCGTCAGATGGATCCTTATCTCCTAGTTCGTCTTTGCAATACGTGCCGCGATAAAGAGTGGGTATTGCGCTAGATGAGCGCCTGTGACGTCACTAATTAATTATAATAGGATCCAAGTGCTCTATATGTTCGACCCTGTATACCCACTCGTTCCCAGGAGTGATTGTGAGCGAGTTTCTCATCTCTCTGCATAATCTAGGTTGATCGGCCCAATTCTGTAGTAATGAAAACGCCCGAACATGGCATTATCTACACGTTCAAGTCTGAGTATAGAGAAGTCATGGCCAGGCCTGAGCGCGAAGACGAGGAATCGCAATGGTACAAGGACAGGACAGAGGAAATATACAAAAGGCAGACTGTGAGCCTTTCCTGCTCATACGTTTTCGTTGTTTGACTCAGGATTGGAAAGCGTGGCGAGGACCTCGAGGATTTTATGAATATGCTGGAGGATGAGCGGGACGCGGAGCTCGATGAGCTAAGGATGCAAAGATGGCGACAGTGGGTGATATTTCTCGAATCTTTTGCTTCTCTGACCACGACTTTCAGGATTAAAGAGTTGGTCTCGGAAGACGGCTGGACGAACCGTGATATGTTTCCGTCCCCTGATAATCGCGCCGAGTGGCGCAAACTTGTGGGGCAACCCAAGCCTATCACCGATCGTAGTACGTATGCCCACAAATTTTTCGTTCCCGTGGACTGAAGGCCTTCATAGTCTGGGCTAACTTGTATCCCAAGTTGCTGCCCCTGTTGAAATCCAATCGCGAGTACAATGAGCGAATCGATAAGGAGGCCCGACGACGAAAACGTATCACAATGCTACAAAACATGGCCGAGCACATGCGAGCAGCGCTTCCGCCCCTCGTTCACGTCACCATGAAGCATCCGCCACAACCCCAAAGCCCCACACCCAGCACGTCTTCCGCGCCGACTGCTCCCGCAGGCTACTATCCCGATGTGAAGGTGGAATTCCCGTTCCCTACCATTGCCGAACTTGCCACTTGGCCGATGATCAAGCACATTCTGGATGACGATACGTCACCAGAGGAAACGGAAACTAAGTTTACGGCGATCAGGGACGATGTTGATCGTATGGTTCGGGAGTGGCGAGATAAGATCGAGCAGGACCTGATCGAGATTTGGAACATTGGACGGGATGGCGTACGCGGGCAGAAGCTTGAGCAATCAAAAAGCAAAGGGAAAGGGAAGAGAACGGCCGTCAAGAAAACGACAAAGCGAGAGACCCGTTCATCAAAAGGCAAAGCAACTGCTGAGACGGAGCTGGCTATGCCCTCACTGCCTACTGCCGAACTCGTCATTCCCGAATTCACGGTCACTTTTGCCCGACCCGATGGAACAACCACCACCAACCTTTCGGATCTACCCCCAAACCTCCAGTTGCTTCTTCGTGCTGATACCATATTCGCGGGCGAAGTGATCGAACACTCCTATCCTGGCATAGTGCCTCGCTTCCTGAGCTCGGGGGCCCATTTCGGATGTGCCAGCAGCATGTGCCATGGACAACGATGGGACTCGAACAAGTTCACGCGGGATGACGATTGCTCGGCGCTCGCCAAACTGATGCTCGCAAGGACGGGACGGCCGGACGCGACATCAGCCGAGATGAAGGCGCTGCGCGGCAATTTGAGCTGCGGGCGATGTAACTCGGGCTGGCCCGACACCTGGGACTATCTGGCAAGTCGCCACATGATGAAATTGTTCGTTTATTAACGGTCCTGATTAGCTGAGCCATTACCACAAGGAGCAACTGCAATGGAAGCTGGGGCAAACAATCATCCAAGCCAAACCCCAAGCTGGGTTCGTCTACGCCAACACTCATGACTTGGGACCCGGCAACGACAAAATATTTGCGCGCTTCACGACTCCTCAAGAATCGGCACAACACCTTTTGCTGAGCACCGTGAGCAATATGCCGATGATGCGGTGTCTCAAATGCGACGAAATGGGTATCGACGCTCGGTACTTTCATACCTATCATGGGGAGCAGGAGAGTCCAATTGCTGAGCACCTGCGTGATGTGTAAGTCATCGGTTTCGTTTAACGGCTTGCACCCGGCTCATCGGATCGGCAGACACAATGTGATGCAGGCTTTGCCTGGGCTACATTTTAGGCGCTGGGAGTATGATATCGACTTTTATGATCCTTGGGCGGAAGAAGAGGATGATTTCGATAGTGATATGGAGGACGAGTTTTGGGACATGATAGACTGAAGTTGCTGTATACTCGTATAGTTAATTTGCGCTCGGTTTATTGTATCTCGACTCGATTCTAATATCACCCCTTGTTCATAGTGAAACCTCTGACAGAACCCGAGTCTACCTTGACCCAAACGGTACCGCTCGGAAGTACGCCCTGGCACGGCCGCGCTGCTGCGCTCCCCTAGTCTTTACTAACTTCCGTTATGCCGCTATATCGATGAATGAAAAATCACGTTCGATCCTTGCAACCGTTCCAGCCCTCGGAAATGTTTTAAATTATACAATCGATGGGTCGACACTCAATGATCTAAAGCCTTTTAGGATTGGGAAGGCTCGGTGAGATAGATAAGGGAGTAGACACGAATGAATAGAATGGATAGGACCCATTACACAGCAAGTGCCATTGTGCATGAGTATGGATACCATTTAGTGTCCATGTAGCTAGGCTGGTGCGATAAACATCATGGGATGAAAACAGAGACGAACACCCATACATGCGGGTCAAGCTATGCGCGCAGTATGTTACGAAAAGACGAGCGCGATCCCAACAGCCATATCGGGTGGGTTATGAATCCGCGGCGAAGCCGGCTGCCCCAGCGATCAGTCAATCTCCCCAACAGGAAACTGTTGAAATGCTAGTAGAGGGGATGGGGATCCTATTCGGTGTAAACCTGAACCAGCTGAGTTGCCCATCCTTGCCCCTGTGTTGACGCGATTGATGTACCCATGACTGAGCAATGCTCAACCGCACCAGTAAGGCATGTCAACCTTTCTCCCTCTATCCAGCTCCCGAAATTAGACCCGAGACCTAGAGGGAGCAAAATTGAAAGAAATATGGAATCGCAAGCGTAAATCAGGTGGCACTGCACGACCGGAAACAGCTAGGAATGTTTAACACCGTGGCGAGCGCTCAAATGACATGAGTATTTGAAAACGCACGAACTACTCGATTCAGTGAGCGACTAACGGGAGGTAGCTAGTATTCAATCTTTGATCCGACGGAACCAGTCGATTGCATTACCCCTAAATGGCTTGCGCGTGTCCAATCAACCTTCACTCGGTATTAAATGTTCAACTATGTGTGTATATGCGTACCGAAAACGAATGACAGGATGCATGAGTCCATGTACAAGTATGACAATGAGTGTAGTAACCAAATGAGGGAATAAAGATACACATCACACACATAGAACCGGTCGTAGAGGTTTCATGAACCGACCATCATGGTTCAAACCAACACAACCGCGAACTACCACTATGAGCAACAAGGACACCCTCTACGAGTCCCTTGTGGCACCATAACACCTCAACCCTTTACGCCAACATATACTCGAGACAAGCCGCGTGTACGGGTCGTTGCTCTAAGATCGAACACGTCAAGGCGTCAGCACTACGCTCGATAGAGACCAGTCCAAAAACGGGAAAGGAGAGGCTGATGCCAAACAGATCCAAGTGACTCTGACAGTAGTGTAGAGCGGCAACGCCACAACGCTGAGCCAACGTCAACGCAGAACGTGAATCGTCCTCGAAAATAAAAATACCCTCCCGAAAAGTGCCTGAAAAAAAGAGGCAAAAAGGCAATACTCACAACGACAAACACAGCCTCGGCTTCGTGCATCCCCGCAGCCCGCTCAATGAGCGTCCCGATATCCGGCCTACCGTATTCACCCGTGTCGTGCAGGATCAGTTTGTGGGATGGTATATTTGACGTAACCGCTGTCCAGACTGTTTCTCCATAGGTCTTGCGGTGGTTCTGTTGAGTGGCGGTGGTTGGCAAAAAAGGGTGGCAAGAATTTGTCCAAAAAAAGGTCGTGATGGGGATAGGGGTGATTGAATTGGGCGGCGTGATTGAATGTATTAGTTGGAAATACCCAAAAACATGGCGAAGAAGAAAATAACAAATCGGTCAGCGTCCTAAAGAAAGCAACTAAGAGGCTAACCTTGGCGATCCAAATGAGAAAGATGTCGCTGGTGGCGTGCTGTATGTGCGGCAAAGCAGGTGCGATACCAGCTCCGGTGCAAATAGTGACAACTATCCAGCTGCATGAGCTCCCACCCAAGTCAACGCCGAAATTAAAACTTACCCTTTTTGTACGACCGATGCATATACATAAATCCGGGTGCCTGCACCCCACGAATCCACATCCTGCCCGGACCTTGTCTGTCCAACGTATCGTGGATCAACTTGGAAGTCCAGTCCCCGGCTTTCGCAACAATCAACGAAAACTCGTTCTTCTGAGAGTCCGCCATGGCGACGCTAAACGCGTGCCACTCTCTCCCATCTCGGCTGATGCGTGCAAATGTACCGGTGCGCATGGTGGGTGAGCCAGGAAAAGTGAGAATGGCGACGGACCGGTTGGCGCGAATCGAGATGCGGGGCTTGCGGACCGTGAACCAGACGTAGAAGATGCTGATGACTGAGATCAAAGTAAGGTACGGCAGGGATGTTTGGAAGAGTTGAATAGGGGAGGCGAGGGTGAGTGATTTAAGGGTGAGATGAGCGACCAAGTCGGCGACGACGAACCATCCGACGTATCGGTGGGTGTATTCCCAGATGTTATGGTACCGCTCGCGTATAGGTCGAAGAGCGAAGAATATGATAATGGTGATACCAATAGGAAGGATTAATGCTGTAGCCAATAGGGCAATCTGCAGGGTTGAAGACAGGTCGGCTTCCAGTCCGACTTCCACTACATACAAAATAATCCACCTAAGCACCCAAAAGGAGAAAATGTGTCAGCGCCAGGATAGATAAGAATGGTGGGCGGACCCTATCACTCACACGAAAGTCGCGAGTGCACATCCTACATGAAGACCCCCAACGGAGTGCAACATGCGGTGTGCATAGAATCTCCTGAATGGAAACATACTGGCGAGCCAATAGAAACAGCAGAGTATCAGTTCATTGCGAACCAAGACCGCGAGGGCCATATTCCCCAAGGCGACTTGGGCCATCCAACTCGTCCGGGCCGGAGATCGGTCCAGTCGGGCGACACGCAAAACGAATGGAAGGTTTCCTAAGATGGTCAAGAGCCACCACAGCTGATGGGCCCTGTGTGATATGAAAATTGATCGACAGAACGGTTGAGAGCACGTATGGGGAATACAGGGGGTTGACGCACCAGACCATAGAAAAGAGCCACCATTTTCGTTGTCGGTGGTAGTGCTCCTCGACTGGTTGGAGGATGGCAAGGTCTTGCTCTAGTGCGTCCCTCAGATTGTCCTCGCT
The DNA here is from genome assembly GCA_030998015.1 of Ceratorhiza oryzae-sativae. Classification (NCBI taxonomy): domain Eukaryota; kingdom Fungi; phylum Basidiomycota; class Agaricomycetes; order Cantharellales; family Ceratobasidiaceae; genus Ceratorhiza; species Ceratorhiza oryzae-sativae. The sequence goes on from JARWMV010000018.1 coordinate 45,789, forward strand.
GGAGAACGAGTGTTTTTCGATGTCGGCATGGTTGAAGGCGGGGGTGAGGGGTGTTTGGGAGTTGATGGAGCCAATGGAGTCGATGGAGGTGCGGGACGAGTGCCCAGAGATGGACTGGGAGAGCTGGACGTCGGGCCGACTCATTCTGAAAATGTACTGGAGCGCGGGGGAAGGAGGTCTGATGCCAGACGCGACGGCCACGACGTCCTCGTCCCGACGAGGAGGAGCAAGCGAATGAACTGAGTCTGGTAGCCCAGACCGCATGGTGTGGTATATACAGTAAGACCTCTTGATTTGAAACCCCTGGTTTTGAAAAGGCACTAATTTTGACGTGTTATGAATGGTGGCAAAATGCGGGGACTCTATTAGACAGGGACACAGTCTTGGTTCACACAAGTGGCCCATACGAAAACGACGCTATATTCTTTGACGTGCTTCTTTACCACGTCATTTCAGATCAAGAGGTTCTACTGTATATGCCGTGTGCTGGGGAAGGAGCGTGGATAGGCAGGGTCGTTGTCGTTCGAAACAGGATCCAACCTGGCGTTTGGGCCCAGTGACGAGCGCTTGTGGGCCGAATAGCATTTGGCCATCCGTCGCACAAACAAGCCGTCAAGTTGGTCTCAACTAGTGGATTAGATACCCCATTTCGCGGGTTCAGCGTCAGAAACTGGAGTCCATAAGACGCCGATCAGGTCCGTCCTATGTCCCGCAGGTGCCGCTTTGTGAGGGTCAGGTCCACTCTTGGGCAGGGGAGACGCTAGCACGTTGTTGTCCCACGCGTTGGGTTGCCGGGTCCGTTCGGTCTCTGGATACAAAAATGTATCAAGTATGTTGCGTGAAAAATGGCCCGTCGTTGCATTGAGCAGGTAGCAGTGTTAACAAACAGTAGCGCCACGCGGTGTTGCTGATTGCACCGCAACGATCATGTGAATGTTCTGATATACCAGACGATCATCTTATTCGAGAGTCGGCTGGGACACTCTAATAACCAAGCGTTTCGCTTTCTTCCCTGCTAACGTCCCCTTGCTTGCTAAGGTGACTCCCCCCATGAATGTAACTCGAGAACGTGAGGGGTCCAGGGGTCCTAATTTGTAATCGCGCCCTGGATGTTGAATCTCTCCACATGCACAGATTGTCGTGCTTACGCGTTCTTACAAACTTCATTTCATATCAAACCACCAGCGTGCCACGACGATAGCCACTTACCATAGTTTTATTTAACCATGAGTACTTCGGCAAGCAAGGTGAACTGCCCTAGCACGAACATTTCAATTCTCCTCCGACATCTTTTATCCGAGCATCTCGTCAGATCACGACGTCATTTTGGGGGAAATTGGTTTGTCCGTAGGGTTTAGCCAATGTTCGCCCGCGCGCTACGCCTCTCAGCCTCCGAGGCCCAGTCAGGCGAACTTGAACATCGCCTTCCTCTACCGCCTCGGGCCAGAACCTTCCAGTCCAGATCTGCAACCCCAAGCATTTCAAGTTTAGCCCCACTCCTCAATTGACCAGTCATTCGGCCAGCGAATGACTTTTCGTGACTTCGTGACCCTAACAAGAAGTTGATTCTCCATTTCCAAACACGCGGAGCGCCGAACGGTGTATTCTGACCATAGAAACGGCCTCCCTCATTCTATTTAGTAGAACTTACCAATTTGGATAAACCAAGTTTTGCACACCCTTCAGCGAATAATGGGCACAACACAGCCCGGTGTTTGAAAAAAATATAACACATCGGTTTTTGGTCGCGGCGTTAGATACGCTTGACCCCCGTCCTATTTCGTCTTCCTCTCTTCTCATTCTTCTCGGGGCTTTTTCGCTTTTTCGCTGGCTGACTTGCTTCGAGATCTAAATACCTTGCTTCGCGTCTTCAACTTCACTTCTGGTGACACATGCCATACAATCGAGTTGACGAGTAGCGCGGAATGGTTCTTTCTCAGTTGTATATGTTTTTTTCGTGCCTTCTGCCACTCGAGATGCGTGCTGGCAGTTTCTTCTGTTGCTGGCCGCTCTTGACTAGGGGTAGAATATGCCGAGGGTGCCTTGGCGCACCGTGCATCTGTTGATCATATATCACAGCGAGAAGTTATGTCCAGGCATTTGATTGACAAACCTGGGGCTTCAGATGAGATAATTTAGTCTTACATATCCGAGACGGGTATAAACATCACCAAAGAAACACCCCCTCTAAAGGGCGCCGAATGACCCATATATCGTTCATAGACGACCGACATTAGGATGCACGTCGTATGGAAGGAGCCAGCTTGCGAGCTTAAAACGGGCTCGGACGTCAGGGGGGCGTAGGCTCGTCTGGCGGGCAGCGAGGAGCTGGTGGATCTCTAGGGGTGGTTAGCTTGAAGCGCAGTAGATTCTGAGGCTCCTATTTCCTTCCCTCCACACCGTTGTATAGTCTACATAAGCCTCGGACTTGACAGAAGTATAAATTAGATGTAAAAAACCACTAAAGACTTATTGAGGCAATTGAACACTACAGCTAACCTTGAGACTCACTGGATCCACCGATTGATAGAGGACGAAGATAAATTTGGCTGCTACCTGTGCCAGCATCGTGAAGCGCTATCCGCTGTCTCATTTTCACTCAAGAGGGAATAGACGATAAACCCCGGCGTGGGTCCGGCTCGCCGTACAACACTTGCAAGATTTATGATGCAATCAATTTGGGAGGACGGTATCTTCAGACATTGCCAACTTTCATCTGACCCCCGAAAATCTAGTTAACACGTGATAATGCCCCACGCTCAAAGTATGCTTATCGGCACTCACTAGCTGCGAAGTAGCGCGGGTTACCGGTGCTATCAGCATGTTGTTAGCTCTCAGAAGCATAATTAGAACTGTGGAGTTAGTATGTGCTAGCTAGATTTCCGGGGTTTGGCTGAGAATCAGGCTGAAATGATGAGGCAACGTGACACAAGCTGAATCATGCGAGGATGTTCGGGGCGACACTGCCACAGGTCTATCCTCGTGCATTAACCCTACCCATACACAATTCGTCCGAGCTACTCATCGGCTTGCTCAAGTCTTAAGAAGGCATTTGAAAAAATTCTACTACGAGGCCTGCGCATCTCGGCTCATCTGAAATCCTAGAGTATGTCTACTTTTCCGCCGTTGGCCCAAACTTATCCAGGCTTTTAGTCGCGGAACGGCGAAAAATAGTGCCCACACCGGACGCCCAGGTAGATTATCAAACTGGATTGACGTCCTTGCAGAGGTTTAATCACTACCATCATATACCTTCAACGCTCAGAGTCGATAGCCCTTTCATGCACCATGCAAATGCTAAGCGTAAAGCTACTGCATCTTCTCCCTTTGGAGAGATCCCACCAGAGATACTCGATGAGCTACTACACTATATCTAGCTATTTTATCAGCACTACATTCCATCAGATTATAACAAATCTCGGGCCGGCGAACACTTGTCTCTCGTGCGGGTTAGTCACAACCTTCGCGCCACCCTCATGTCTTACGCCTCTCGCCATCGATGGCAAATGGTCATAATCAATCAGCCGCATCTGCCTCCGTGTCCTCCGAGTATCTGCGAACCCCAAAATGCGTCTCTTTTATTTTCGGAACCATGTTTGATACGTCAAGCGCGTTGGTAGCTATCACATGCGGGCACTCGATTTACCAAAAGGCATACGGGATCAGGGTTGTCCGTGGTATCGACCCGTTGTTACATACGAGCCATTGTCAAGGGTGTTTTACAAAAGAGTGAGTATTCGATGCAGTCTGTTGATAACAGCTCCGTTGCTCACTTGTCGACGTTAACAGGACGATGGTGATTGATACCGAATCATCGGATGTTATTATATTTTTGGTGCCCCAAAGCCATGGTGAATACTTTGGGAACGAATGGAACGGTTACATGGGGTGCCGCACGTTGCGGGCGCGATGGCCATACGTCGAGAACCAATTGAAGCTGCTTCCACAGAATAAAAAGTGGCGGGCGAATCAGGTGAAAGAGATCACACAATAGAACGAGGTACCTCGCTAGTGCCAACTTGATTGGTTAATTTAACATTTACTACACAGCACGCGGCGAGACTGTATGCGTTGGACTAGGGGGTGACTGGGGTATGCCCCCGGAGTTTGGTCGTGTATGCTCGGTTGTGTAATCTCTACGCGTTCCACCACCTCACACACGCGCCCCCAGCGTACATCCGTTAGGTGCGGGAGCTCTGTGAGAGAAAAATAGCTGAACAGGAAACCGAGTACATTATGCTTGTTCTACCAAGGCTGAACGGAATTTGTGTTTCTGTTACGGGGTCAAAAAACGTGTAAAGCACGTCGGCTGGTCAACGGTGGATCTAGGGCTTGCCTCGAAGTTTACCAGTCGATGGAAGGAAATTGTTCACAGCCCATTTATTCAGGGAGCCGAGTCAGCCATGTCACTTTAACCCAGTCACAAGGCTGATTATATTGCTAGACTGGGCTACGAACTATTTAAAGCGTATACCACTGCTATGGACAAATTGTCCTCATGTTCGAACCAAGGCCCAGAACGCGAGTCAGAATGTTTCCACTGCAGAAATATACCGCCTAGGCTCCGAGATCAGGCGTCTATTCCTCTGCGTTACCGCGTTATGATCCGACCCGGCTCAGATGATTACCCCGGACCCTAATCGAATTCGCTCCTGCTATGAACAAGTCTTCAGATCTCTGTCGGCAGGATGTTCTCCTGCCGTTTCCTTGAATGCTCGAACTGCTTGGATTCCCTGTGGTAAAGCGACTACTGGAGAGGGATGTATGTCATGAGGATATCTTTAGCCCCCCTCGAGGCTGCCAGCGCGAATTTGGAGATGCGATTGAAGGTTGGAGGGCTGGCGTTCAGCAGGAACTAGTGGCTATCCTGAAATCTTGCGATGGCGCCGATCATGTGACCGGGCACCCCATTCTCACAATACTAAACCCTTTGCGTTACCTCCACATACGACCCCCTAGACGATATTAACATTTCCAAAAACCCAAATAGCTTTCCTTCGGCCCGAAGGGACTTGTACTCCTGGCATTTCCAAACTCGCCCCAGCAAGGTGGATCCCGCTTCGAACTGACTCAAGGTTCATCTCAGAAGGCTTGAGTGTGTGCTACCCCAACGTCCACGCGCGGTTGGATCGTGCCGAATCATTTTTTGTGCTTGAAAAAAGTTCGTATGGACAAAAATGGAGTGCCGAATCGATAGTGCTGGATGTACAAGGCACCAAGATTTCCAAGCGATTATTGGCGGATCTTGGGTGTCCGGATGTGATACACGCTGAATTATCGATTGATGGGAATAATTAGAAGTGTGGGCGGTGTGGTTTCCCGCCGACTATGTGAGAAGTTTTGGTGCTTACACAAGGTTTAATTCCAATCATCCCGTTATGGAACCACGTCCCGGGGGTCGGCCATTATCCAACAGAGCTTGAACACAGTGTGGTAGCGGGGGATACGCACACTTAGCTTGTTGTCTGTTGTCTACAATCGCCCGCACGATTTCAACACAAAAAATCAAACCCCTTGTCTGCGTGGTTTCTCCTAGAGCAGCGCATGAACCCCTTCGAGTTAGCTATGCGAAAGGCGCTGATAAACGGTCCCGCAATCATTGTATTCAGCTTGTTATCGCTTTTCGCTCGTACCGAGTTACGCCTGAAGATTGAGACTGTGCTCTTTTTAGTCGACGAGATGTGTAAGCTATCAGTCTCGTGAAACGCTTGGAAATATGAACCGCATTTTGAATGAACAGGCACAACGAGCACCGGGTTATGTGGTGCAATATTGAGCGGGATCCAAAGTGCTGAAGGCGTCTGTATCTCTTTCCTAAGCTCCAAACCTGACGCTTTTACTGATTTATATGTCATGCCCAATACATGTTAATTGGTTTGAACCACAACGGTAAATACAAGCGCCATCTATCACAGCAAAATACGTATCTTCAATTAGTTGATAATCACGCCGTTCCGATTTCTGGATGCGTGGCTAAAACTAGCCTTTGTTCGGCGCAAAGTAGACTGCTGAACTATGCTTCCCAGCGCCGTTGGCCCCCTTTTCCGCACAACTCGAGCAAATCACAAATAACAGGCGTCGAATGGATGCCTCTCTTAGAATTACACTCATTGGCCGTCCATGTATGCGGAGTGTTTGTATTTGTTTAATCTTTCCTGATTTCGTATGCGCCTCCAGCAAGTACCTTCCCTTCTTCTCTAACTTCGTAGTTGAGCCAATTATATGTATAAGCAACTGACGCGAAACCTGCTTGTGCAAGAGCCATTCTGTGCGGAAAGATGATGCCAATTATAATAGTACATGAGCCCATCAAAGAATCTAACCGACTTTGCGGCCACTCGCTTTGGCGCGCGTGATAGTGATAGATATAAAATACAAAATATATACGCCTGTGTGGCATATAAATGCTACGGATAATCCGAAAGGAATGCCGTTAAGCGTGGGGGGGGGGCGCACGTCAGCGTGACCGGCCACCTTGAGCAGCGACAGACATTAGCTGGGTCGAGATGGGTCCGAACAAAAGGGCGAGAAGGTCGCGACCGAGCGCGAGGGACGGGTGGGAGGGACGAAAATGCGCGCAAAATACCGCGCTGGCCAATCGACAGAGAGTCGCGTCGAGACGACCTTTACAAGGAGTCACGTGTCGACCTGTGCTGCAGGCGCGCCAAAGATGCCGTGCTGTAGGTATTCTTCTGCATTCAGTATTTCCACTTCATTACATTTAATTTTTCATATCATGTTGGCTAGTAGGTATTTGACTCCCTCATAAGCTTCAATTCCAGAAGGCCGGATTTCCGCTGGCGGCAAAACAAATCCACTCCCAGATGACCCGCCCCTAAGCTCGGGAGTAAACGAATACTTGACCTTGGACACATCGTACGCGTAATCGACGCTTCCCCCTGAAACTTGATAAATAGTAGAGCAAATGGGGCCGGTCTTGAGGACCTTGCCGTACGGAGCGCGGAATGCGGCTGCAAATCCTTGCTCGAGTTTTGTATGCTCGGTGTTATCAGCAGCATTTGCAGAGCAGGAGTAACCGTATGCTGATTTATTTAGTTAGATTTGCTAACTTACTATGGGATGTGTTGACTTACGACCCATGAAATAAAGCCCGTATGAGTGCCAATCAACATAGAGCTTCGCCCCAACAGCCGAGTTTGCCCGCGCATTGATGAATGCCGCCAAGCCTTTGTTTTCGGGCGAATCTCCACCAGCCGCACCTATTTAATCCGATTAAATCATCAAGTTCAGGAAAAAAAAGGGTTTCATACCTCGGTATGTCTCAGAGCATGGGTTGGTGGAGGATCCACCCGCTACATCCCACTTCCATGGCCAGTTGCTAACCTTTCAGGTGAGCATATGCAAGTATATGCGCACTTGAACCGGTCACTCACCGATTGATATCCCGTCCATAACACGATCCAGATGGGGGAGGCTGACGATTCTTGCGCCAGAGACGTTCAGTGGTCTGAGTGTAAACAAATCCTGCGGGGACATATTATTTGGGATGCGTGGCATAGCCCCAGTCAAGAAGGCTTACCGTCGGGATTTACAACAGGGAAAATATAAAAGTCGTACTTGTCAACGTAGCTCTTGATAGTCGAAGAGCTGGTGTAGTTGGACAAGAGGCTAAACGCGATTTGCTCGGTAACCTACTGGCATGAGAGAATGCTACGAGTTTAGGTAACTGCTTACCATTGTGGTGATCCACTCGCGAGCATGGACGGTCCCATGGAAGATGATAGCCGGCTTGGTTCCGGAACCTTTTAGAAAATACGCCTTTTAGAATTTTTACATATGTGATAGCCCAGACACACGAACCTGAACTTCCAAATATGTTGATACCTGTGATAGCCCGACCCTCATACGAAGTACCGCCAGTCACGACTTTGGCATTGTTTGGGAAAGTGGCAGCGAGATCGTTTAGGAATGTAAGATGGTCGGCATAATTATGATAATTATTGAACCAGGCCTCGTTCGCGAGTCCAGCTTCAAGATCATAGGGTCATATTAGAAGCGCAGAAGGACATAGATATAATAGCAGCGTACCGAAGCGGTCAACTTGAGGGGTGCTCATACCCTCGGCTTCCTTCAAAATACTTTCCCCTAAATCCTCATGCATCGTAACCAGCTGCTGGTCCAGAGTAGGGCTGATGCTTCTCAGAGCAGAGTGAAATCCTGCCAATCGGTCCTTCGAGACTTGGACATCGATATGGGAATACGCGAGGCGAGCAGTCGTCCATGCAGGCAGGCCAAGGCGATCGATTAAACTTGAAATTCTATCCGTCTGGTTTTGATTACCAGTGGGGATCCGGAATACTTTGGTTCCGGCGTAGGGGCTCGGAGGGGCCGGGAGGGCCAGAGCCAGGTTTGCCCATGCAAAGATGCTGATGAGAGCAGAGCAAAGCACCATGTTGACCATTATAACACGATGGTGCTCCAAGGTTAGCATTCTGAGCACGTTGAATCTTATATTCCTGCACGTCGCTTGCGCAGAAGGTCGCAGGTCTAGGCCTGCCATATGGTTACGCTGTTATCAACGTACCAAGCCAGAAAGACATCTACCTAGCGAATACCGAAGTCTCGAAATGAAGCTTCGAGTCGCTAAAGCGCCATCATAAGACTATTACTTCTTCGAAGAAGGACATCGATCTTGTGGACCCCAGGGACGGGACATATGGTTCCGAAGGATGACACAGCGCCAAGAACTAGAATAAGAAGTTTAGACCGGGCACGCGGTCCTTTTCAGACCTTGAACAACAAGGATATAGCGAAATTCAGACGTCGATAAGGAACCTTTGACGGACAGCACACGGTCACCCAGATAAGATCCTTACCAAAGACTCACACCCACAGAAAATAAGAACTCAGAATTTTAACTGCAATGTGCACATATTCTATCACTGTAAGATCATGATCCGTATTTGGAAGTATGCCGTGTGGGACCCTCGTGGATGGGTCTTAGGCAGTTCGCTATCGTCAAAAGTCGACGCTTGTGAACAGGGCTCAGGAACTACGTTCCCTCGTCAAGGATGTGCTAAAAAGAGAGTCTCTGGAAATGGTACCAAAGAACAGCAAACGCATCTACGTCGCGCCTTTCATCCAATGATACTCAAGTGATCTGAACAACCAGCGTAAAAATGGATTTTTTAGGGAGTTCGTTTCAGTAATAAATTGCCGATTTGACAGTTATGCGGAGATACTGTTTCGAGTTCATTCCTCGTATGGGGTCGACTCATCGAGTTGACAAGTATTGGCGGAGGTACGAGAGTCGTGAGGGGATTATCGGATGCCACGTGATGGTGGTCAACCAAAACGTAATCTTGTAACGAACTTTCCTGTCCGCCGGCCTCTGGAAGTCTGACCAAAACCTCTCCATAGGACAGATTAAGATACGCGATAATACTCCGTGACTTAAATGGAGATATCTCTTTCATTCTTCGATTATAGATCTGAGTCCGCTTGGCGGCAAGTCCAAACATAGCGCCTTGTTCCAATGGTGGCGTCCTTGACGGCTGCACAAATTGACATTGGGCAATGTCGTATCTTCGATGGGTGATCAATGCACCGAATATAACGTGCATGTAAACCCCGTTGGTCGCTGCCCAGCCTGAGCAAACCCGTCCCCTCACTATGCTCGTCTGCCCCACTCGCTCCATTCTTTCCGTGTCGTTTGCATTGCCACCCGAGTCGTCAAAAATAGATAATTCTTACAGCTATAGATCTCGTCAAATAGATGGAATCCAGTGCGCTTCAAGCTGGCAGACTGTCTCTCACGCTTCTGCTTTGAACAACAGCATTCATTTTACGAGCAACCCAGATTCCAATCTTGTGGATTTTTTCCAAGGTTCGTACAAGTCTGCTATCCTCCAGCAGTCAGATTCTATGAAACTCAACAGGTAGCGCAAATTATTAATATGATTAACCTGCTTGACAATCAGCCCCGGCTTTGGTGACTTTCGATGATGTCGATGAGCTCGTATCTGCAAATGTATCCGCTGGAGTAGGGGGTGACGGGGGTATGCCACCACCTCACACATGCGCCCCCACCGCAGATCCTCAGCAACCGTGCTGGTTGAAGCAAAGCCTTGACCATGGTGGCCATCAAATATTCATCAGACATACTGGAACAATTGGTCAATATATCAGCTTGGACTATTTTTGGTGACCATGTCTCGATCCTGTCAACTTCCGACACTACTAACTATATTGGCACTTTGATAGTATAGAGTCGGACTGTGGTTTCTCTCCCAGCACTGCCAGACCGTAAGTTCCAAATTCTATTTAGCTCGCGTTCGCGATGCACGAAACCAGCCTTCCCTAGTGCCGCTTCCACGGTCCCGAAAGAAGCCGTAGTTGTTGACAGCCCCTCACCTAGCCTTACAGTACATCGGCCTCTGGAAGCCCCTTGTAAGTCTGGTGGAGGCATCGTTCCATTGGTCCCAAGCTTTTATGCAGCTTTCTTTGCCTACAGCCATCAACCAAGAGAAGATTATTTTACGGAGGGAAGACACACTCGACAAATAGCACCGGCTCTAGTGTTTCTTTCACATTTACTGGAACTGCCATGTGGCGTTTTGCTGCTAAAATAAATTCATCTGTGGTGATCAGTATCACCGTTGAGGATGGTGAACCTGAGATAGTAAAGGTGTATGCGCCCGAACGCAGTACGTCTTGTCACATTCCGCTACATCAAACACTTCTGAAAATTTAATTTAGCTGCTTCAACGATGGTCTGGTCTAAAACCGGGGCCCCCAATGGACGACATACTGTGGTTTTAGAACACACCAGAACTAGCGAAGGTAGCATCAATATCGAATTTCTCAGGCAACCTCTCTTTCATGAGGAACTTCGCTCGAGGATGCTGAATTGAAGCTCTTTCCCCACATCGGTATCTTCCCAGTTTCGTAGAAAATGACATTCTGTGGTCGTTTCGCTCACGTGGCCCTCACAGCAACACCTTCTCATCTTTCCTTACAGCTTCCCCGATCCCTATCTAGGCTCAAACCTTCTCAATCAACACTGGCCTCATCGTAGGTGCTGTGTTCGGCGGGTTGGTTTTGCTAGTATCAGCAGTATTGGAATTCTTGTATTTCAAGCTCTAGCGAGCCCAAGAGCTAGATGAGCCCTGCTGTCACGCAGGGAGATAACTCGTGGCTAAGATACAAATTGTACTTAGCTTAACTACGAAGGTAGAGAACTATATATACTGTACCTAAGATACAAATCGTACTACAGAGTACAGTGTGAATAGAATACATGAGAAAAGAAAGAAAATACGATACCTTAGCTCAACTACGCTCTGGGACTCTGGGACATGCGGAAAATCCGCATGATACTGTACGCGTACGAAATGTACCCACATGTCACGTCACGTTTCGCCGTGGTTGTGGGTAAAAACCTGGGCTGAAGCGTCACGCTTTGGAGGCGGTGGTTAGAGCAAAACCATGTTGTCACGGTCTCTTTATTTTATGAAATTTACACTATTAAAATGCTTCTATGCTATTACAGACCAAAATGAGTGTTTACATTAGATATCATCCCCAATATAGATATAACTTCCTTCGTCCTCCTCCACATCTATCGGCAATCGGCCCCGAATATCGACAAGCATGCCAGGATCAAGTGCACTATCATCATCAAACTCGGGACTGTCAACCTCAACAAACAACGGATCGCTCGGGATCTGGGACGAAATAGCAAGACTAAAGGGTATGTCCTCGTTAAACCGCTCGTGCACCAGCGCTCGACATCGGGCACTTGTAAGCATTTCATATGACAAATCCCAGTCGCCAAATTTTGTGTTGTGCCAAGCGTCTCGGACAGCCTGTGGATGATCACGAAACCAGACCCATGCTTCCATTAACCAATCAGCGCTAGCATCACGCAGCGTACCAAGACTTGTGTCAAGCTTGACATGAGATGCAGGAATCCCATTTCTAAGTTGGCGCTGTGTTCCCTGAGACAGGTACTCGACACATGCTGACTTGATGAGATGCTTTAAAATCCTGTTGATTCGAGTGTCACATGGCTGTGCAACCGACGTACCTGTGTTTTAAATGAGTTATAGATATAAATGAGTAAATTCAAAACTTACACCCGGCTGGGACAAACACAAGGATGATCAGAGGGTGACTTGCTTTCATCCATCTCAAAAACTCTTCGCCCTTGTGTACCGACCAGCAATCTAGAATCAAAACTGCCTTCTGGGTAGGTAAGCACCTGAGTTCTTGGCGCTTTTGATCGGTGTAAGGAACAACACATTTATTAACCCACTAGAAGGACAGTAAGGTTGGTTATATGCATACACATACTGATAGAAATCTTACCTCCTTCATGGTTGCTAGAGTGCTCCAGTGTTTTTCTCCACCTGGAGTGAATTGAAAACCAACCAGCTCGCCATCCTCTCGAGCGCGATCAGACGGAAGAGAATTCTTTGTCTTGCCTTTGAAGATTGCCTGAAATGGTAGCATATCCCCTGAGCTAGCCACAGCCACCATCAAGGTGAACTGTCGTTTCTCACCCTTGCCAATGGCAGCAATTTGTGAAGCACCTTGGACATCCCATGTCCAATCCCCAGTGCCAAGGAACAACACACCTGTCTGATCAGCATTTATGACAAGCTCAGGAGGCACATTGTTAAGTGTGATGTTCCATGTAAGCCGACAGGCAAAATCAATGCATTGCTGGAGCCAGTTGTCAGGAAGTTTTTGAGCTGCCTGTGTTGTTGCTTGCCAAGACCAATCCAGCTTGTCACAAAGCACATTCCGAACAAAGGAATCGGAGCATTTGAATTTTGGATTGTCGAAAAGATCAGGGGTGTCTGTTCTAATAAAAGCCATGACAACACTCCAAGCAACAGCATGGGTGATCAGAGTCCCTGCAGCCCGCATAACTGTCAAAAGCGTGATTATAGATGTCACAAGAGTCAGGGGCTAGTGCAGACAATTAAAGACATAAATTACAAGATATATGCATAGCAAACTTACCAAAAGCTGAGGTCGGCCAAGTGGTTTGACAGGTGCTCGAGGTGTGCTGCCCTCTGCTACCCAAGCAACCCGCTCCAGCACAGCCGGTTTCCACCCTGTGTGATCCTTATTGATCCACGCATTCACAGTGCCTCGATCAATAGACGTAAAGAGGCTGCCGTTAGGGCCGAGTGTCAACTCTCAAACAATTGCTTGAGACAAGAACTTGTGTAGACGAGCAGCTTGGTCAATCAACTGCCACCGAGCTGGCTCGTAATAGTTAGTACAAGGAGCACGGCGCTTGGTGGGATTGGGTGGATGAGAGGTGTTGGTAGTGGATGGACTGGTGGCGTGTGGATCAGGGGGTGGCTGCAACTTCATTGGCTACAATAACCTGTGAGCATTGATTTTTAACAAAAATAAATAAGACCTACCCTTATCTTCTTCAGAGTCTCTGGATGTTGCTCTCCTAGCAATACTTCGTCTTGTTTGATGCAGGCCTGCCATTTGCACTGTTGTTCTGTGGCACCCTGGCACTGGCGCTCAGACCGGGCCTTGTCCTCCATGGCCTTTTGAGCTTTGCTCCATTGAGCATCCTGATTCAGCTCTGCAAATCGCCAAGACAAGAGTTCTGCAGCTTCCTCAGGCGTGACAATGGGAAAATATGAGTAAATAGATTTCATATTAGAGAGGGTAGGTATATGGAAACAAGTGAATAAGGTAGAATTGAGTCAGTTAAGAGAATAGGAAACAAGTCAAATGCCACGTAGCGACAGGAGAGCTTTGAGAATGGCACTACGGGAGGAGAAACCACGTCTTTTTATTCCCCGGTCCTCGAGGCTGAAGGATTAGGACAAAACCACATAAAAATCGACTCAAAATCATGTTGATTTCCATGCCATCTTGTGTCTCATTTGGTGGGTGGGTTTACTTTTTGTCACACTGTGATTCAAGGTTTGTGGTTAACGAAAATCTCAATTTTTTGTCACACGGCACGAGCGCCGTGTGGGTACAATTTGTATGCGTACAGTATGTTAGGATGTATTGTCCTTATACTCACAGCATCAGTTCTTCGTTTCTAGTACATGTTGTACTCATCTCATGTAGTTGGATTTCATGTAAATTTTAGTATGCTTCAACTGATAAATTTAAGTATATAGTGTCTACATCTGGATTTGCCCCATGTGACATGCTTGAGGGCAGTCTGATGTGCAATGGTGGAGTACTTTGATGACATGATGCCATCGTGGAGCTCACTTTGACTTGCAGTTCTGCCAATGTCTGGCGTTAAGCATCGTGCACCCAAGCAAGTGCACATGTAGTCGCACACAGGGGTATTTTGTAGCATATAGCCCCTTTGAGCATGAGGGGACAAAAACTGAGTGGCTGCATGAGGAAATTGATCAAATTGGAAATAATGTTATCCATATATGGTAAATTTGAACTCTTCCTAAAGGGGAAAGTTGGAGCTAGGTAAATAACAAAAAATTGACTATATGATGTCCAGATTAGGAAGTTGCCATAATGGGCAGTACTAGAAATTAGTCCTCAGAACCAGGCATAGTAAATTCAGTACCATGAGATTAGTATGCCCTGTACTAACTTCAGCGTACTAACATATCATACTTAATTTTTGCATGTTTTCTGCGTGTAGAGTACGAAGGTAGAGAACTAAGGAAGGAGAGAGGGGGTTCCCGCGAACTCGCGCATGATATCAGAGAGAGGGGATACGAAACAGAAACAAATATGCGCATACATACACGCATATGATTGTAAATTCAACACCTGCCTGATCAGAACGTCTTCTCCGGCCAACCTGATCTGAGAGTCCATACAAGAAGTAACGTCATTCGAAATCCCACCTCAACTTCGGAGGCGGGTGTAGAAGCGTATCAGGTTAGAGACGCTCCTAAGGTACTTAGCGAAGTGCTTGAAGCGATTGAGCTCGGTGTGAGAGCACACCCAAGAGAGTGGAGAAAATGTCGCTGTGATTCATGGCGACTTGTCTATTGGTTTATATACGACACAACGGAGAAAGTACAGAGAATACATCGGCGTGTATACAGGAGATGTATGTACGAAAGGATTTAAGACATGAACATCGGAGCACAGACGGAGAGAAAAAGGTATAACATCGATATTACATCGATATGAGTGCGGGTTCGTTCAACAGCGGGGATACGTTGACGACCCTCTCCGGTCGCCAGGCTTGTTTACTGCCGCTACGAGTAAGTTCGCTGTCAGGTGCTACGCAATGTAACTATAGCGGAGGCTAAGTGGAACAAAGAACTATCGTGAGTATATAGATGTGCAGGGTCTTGGATATGTATCATGCAAACCGCCCACCTGTGATGATATCCCCATCCCGGCGCTTGATCCCTTTCGAGTTCATTTGAAGCTTTTGTCAATAGCCACGTAATAAGTTGGGATGTATGAGCGCCAGACCGACCCTCATGGGATACAGGATGAATTTGATGGCATGTGTTACGAAAACAAGTCTGGGAAACCCATATAATGTGTATATCCGGACTCTACAGAAAATATGCAATCCACGAGAAAACAATGGTTGACCTTAGACTAGCATCGGTACATCATTAGGCACATAGTCGCGAACAATCTGAAATAGGGCTTTAGCTCTACTCCACTTGGATTCTTCAGTTGCCAACAATGCTAGCTGCTGCTTGAACCTTGATATAGACTCTTCAACCAGCTCCAACTCGAACTCCGTATTCATTTTGTTGCGTAGGTCTTCCCTCCGCAGCTCTAGCATCTGGATTGCAGACCGGATATGCCCGGCAAAGTTCCGACTGAGCGACAGCTCGTTGAAATCCTGGATCAGAGTACGGATTGAATCCTGAGCACTGTCGATCTCCTCCTGGATTTCGATCAGCCTGCGCTTCGCCATCTTCCGGGCAGCTTCCAGGGTACCTGTTTCAGAGCATGCGCTTTCCAACTGTGCCCTTTTCTCCGGGTTCGAGCTGGGCGTCTGTTTAACATGGATCTGTCGATAATGCCTGTGATCCCTCGAAGGGTGCAAGCAAACTTTGCAAACAGCCGAAGCGCCGTCCCACACAGGCAAGGGTCTGTAGTTCTTGAATACAGCGCACCATCGTCCAAGTGTAGTATAATCTTCTGTCATGCTCATCGCGCAAGGGGCATGGCAGTTTGAGCGGCAGTTCGGAGCGATACAGAGAGTGTTTGGATGTTCCGTGTTTTGGCGTGTCCATAGAGGTGTTGATTCCTTCCGCTTCAATTCCTTTAGCGCGTTTTCTGCCTGTTGATCGCAACTCGAATCAGTTAGGATAAAGTAGACAATTCACGTCAAATACCTTCTTTGCATCATCCAAGCTCTCTCGAATCCTCTTGTATTGCTCTCGCTGCTCCGCCAAGCCAGTGATCGTTGCCAGAGCGAAATCAATACCCGCTTCTATGCTAGTCGAGATTTGATATAAGCGATCGATCTCGATTGTCGTGCGCACTTGAAGACCGTCAAGCCATTGCACCCAATCGTTCAGTGTCAAAACGGCTTCGTCATAACAGTTGTGAAGCTTTTCGAGTGGGTTCTGAGAGTGACGATTGTATGCGGATGCCTTTTGCAGATTCTTGTGTATCGCGAGTGGGTTTTGAATCGCCCAAAGCGGTGATTGCCGAAGTTCTTCTTGAAGGCTTTCAGGCTCAAAGTTGAGCGAGGTGCCATCACAGTGCGTGAATATAAAGCCGACGTTGCCGGTGATCGAGCGGGGAAACATGGAACATATAGTGTTCAGAGCATAGTCGGTCACGATATTCAATCGTTGTGAAGTTCCATTAGCTATGATAATGACGGCGTCAATCGAGGGAATAAACTCCTTGATCGCGTTATTTATCTCGTCTTTGTGCGCCTTGTCTTGTCTGATGCCTCGTGTATCGGCTAGACCAGGCGTATCGAGAATCTGGAACGTTCGGCCATCAGAAGCGGCGATCGAATAGAGTGTAGCGCTGGTCGTCTGGCTGTGAATTTTGCTCCGGCCCGACTCCTTGTTCTCGTCATGATAATCCTTGAGCTCGAGCGGGCCACGGCCGTGCAGCAGATTGCTCAGCAGCGACATAAAGGCCGTCTTCCCTGAACCGGTTTCTCCTATTAGAAGTATTGTAAATATCTGTTTGGATGTCTCGCTGAGTCTGCAACTATATAAATATCTCGTAAGCAGCTAGATCGCCGCCCAAGAATGTGTGGCTCACTCATGTAAATGTTCTCGGTTGGGCAAAGGGCGGCGTTCGCTAGTGGAGAGCGAACCCATACCTGGCGTTATTGAAGCTACAGCGTCATCCGCTTGGTCGTGGTTATTCATGGCTGGAAAAGTGATGGTAGAGCTAGTGCCAACCATAGGGTGGTGCTATCGTTGGCGATCGGCCACGGTGGATGAGAGACGTAACTCATCCCTTGACCAGTCCCTATTGGTTTTATGTTTCGAAGTCCGGCCTGACGTGTGTGATGGTTGCCTCATGATGTGCTATCACTGCCTCGAGGGAATGGCTAGTTTTCCGAATACGGTAAGTGAACCACCGTCGTTCGAGACGTTGGGTCAGGCTATTTCATATCTCCGCGGCAGCATCATCACACGTTGCCTGCTGGAAGAGCCAAGAGGAAACAAACTCGGTAAACCATGGACGGTAATATGAACTCGATTAAGCCTAGATATAAGTGAGGTGTTAGGTTCTGTTTAGTTAATCATTCTGGATAGTTTGTTTTACTCACATTTTATAGAAGTAGAAAGATACATGTCACATCTATTCAAACGAGCTTCTAATTGAAACATAATTCCCATCTCATCCGGGAAATTCAGAAACATCTGCTTGGTCGTTGTACCTGTTGATGTGCCCAGACTGATTGATGGGGAGCATGTCATTAGCATCGCCTGTAACAAGAAGAATGGCGTTCTAACGAAATGGGACTACTTCAACTACGTCGAAAGTTATCTCGACATTTTTGGGGGGATTTTTATTCGTGCAAATCAGGTGTACCCTAAGTGAGCTAGGCGCATTGGTCGACGGATTTTCAATTCACAACCAACCATGCTTAAGCAAAGGAACCCACCTGAGGGCGTCACAGATGACACCGTTAGTAGACTAGTGTTTGGCTATATTTAGATTCAGTGGGTTTCGGCCTCAGGAGTTGGTGCTATTTGACAAAACCCAGTTCCTCCAGCCCGGTCAATTTACCTGATCATATGGGTCGCTATGCTATCCTTGTTCGTAGTGAGGGTTGATGCGATCATCCTTGGCCACCTACCAATACAGGGCTCACCCATACGCACGACAAGGTACGAATCGAGCTGCGGGTGAGCGCTTCTGGTGCAAATTTCCATACACTCATGGAGATCACATTGGGAGATTGGCCACGGTATGCATGAAAGGATAGGCTGTCTGAAATGTATATCAATATACTGGCAGGTTCAGAAAGTCCTTGCTCATCTCAAACTGGTAACTCTGATTCAGTTAGGTCGGCGGCTGTTGGAAGCATGGTTGCATCGGGCGGGTCACAAATGCTCCCGCCAGCATACCGGTAGTTGTATTCTAGGTGAAGAGCTAGTCATCTACTTTAATTTCATTTCGTCCACACACTTTTACCGTGTATTTTAAACAACTGGCTCACTGTATACTGCTGATGGATCAATCGATCAGGATTCAAATCAGAGCAATACGTGAGGCGTATATGCACACTTATTTCTTCGCCGGTGGTAGATCTACCAATGATCTGCATATCTTTTTATGCTGCCCTAGTTGTAGAACGCGAAGCCGCGCCCCTACGGCAAGACTACTCCGATTGGCCCGCACCGTGTGGCACATCAGCCAAACATGAAAGCACAACCACATCAAAAGTCGCCACTCTGCGCTTGTAGCCTCCTCGTCCGACCCTTCACTCTCCACAGTCACACACACAGATTTAAAAGCACTCAGAACTTACTTGAATACTTTGGCTATGGACGCCCTTCCAGCGGGAGATCGTTGGCCCATACTACTTGGGACAAGAGCATACGGCCAGCTGCGCAAGCTGAGTCGGGACCGAAAGGTCCTAGACATAGTCCACAACCACATAAAGTACGTTCAAAGTCCCATAGAAGAGGGATATGGATAAACCTGTTTCATCTATAGACAGCTATCCCGAGGGGGATTCAGTCACGACAACCACCGAATGATCATCGGAACCGCCGACTACATTCCAATTTACCGAGCTAAAGTTCCGGTCGATTTGAGGATAATCTATCAAATTTCTGTCGAACCCGACGCCACAAATCAGGTGTGCAG
Source organism: Ceratorhiza oryzae-sativae (assembly GCA_030998015.1). Lineage (NCBI taxonomy): Eukaryota > Fungi > Basidiomycota > Agaricomycetes > Cantharellales > Ceratobasidiaceae > Ceratorhiza > Ceratorhiza oryzae-sativae. Next base: position 65,046 of record JARWMV010000018.1, read on the forward strand.
TTATATTTACTTCTCGCAATGGGAAGATTGATAGTCGATGCTTGCCGCCATCTGGTTTAGTACGACTGTCAAGGTAAGTCTTGTTACTCTCGCACCCCAAATAATGTCTCCTCATTGAGTATCACATCGAAAGTCGTCAAAGTTTTCTGGATCGGAAGTAGGGCCCATGTAGACTATCGATTCTGGACCAAGGTCTCTCGATTTCTCGCAACCAAGGGGCGGCAATATCAAGATCGGTAAGACTTATCTGTGCTTAAACACAACAAATATGAGTATTAAATCTGATGAATTAAATCATGTTTCATCAAATAAGATGTAGACACCGGCTATCCCCCAGGAACGGCATTGGTAGTCTCCCGGCTAGGTTTCCAGTGGATCCATATTCGAACTCTACGACATTCAATGAGGATGAATTTTACGAGTACGAGAACAGGAAGAATACCAACCTGGAGGGTGGAATTACGGCCGAGGAACAAGCAGAGGTAAAGATCCTAAATCTATTTTTAGCCTCTTAATTCCACTCGTTAATGATTGCCTAGCTCCAAAACGCTGTCCAGTAAGAGCCATCCATTGAAGTATTTCTTGAGTTCAGGCTACCTGGAATTGTCACAGATTAGAGCGTTTTTTCTCGTTTTCGAAAGCGCTCTATCGTTGTGAGTTTTCATATGGTTATCGCCGGGCCAATAACAAACCAAATCCACCTGAAGCAATCGTAGCTGACCTCGACATCGCCCTGCCAATGTTATTAGAGTGAGCCACCCCGATTCATTGCATTCATTCTTTGAAACATCTCGCCACTGTTAGCACCCATGAACGAGAGGTCGTTAATCACGTTGGTGCGTCTATTGTTGTAGGAAGAAGCGGTACAGGTAGCCTTTTCATCATATGCGAGTATGCCACATCTATCGTACTAAGTCCATTGTACAGGGAAAACCACAGCACTTTTATACAAAATGCGAGTGTTAAATCAAACATTTAAAAGTACTTACGACGGAAATATTCGCCAAATGTTTGTAACTCGATCTCACTTGCTAGCCTCCCACGTGCAATCCAGTTTTCAGGGGTTGATCAAATCGATGGATTTAGCACAGATGAGGAGAGAGGACCTCGATGACCTTGCAGAGCGCTCCTCAATCAAAAGACAGAGAATGTTGTCGGATTTCGATACTGAGTTGGAAGAGCGGAAAGATCTGCCCACTCGCTTTTCGTTACTGGAAGACTGTCATTTCCCGTTGTTCATTTCCTTCAACATGGTGAGGGCGTTGTTACGTATCTCACTGACATAACTCATAATAAAGCTACTCCAAAGCTTTGCACCCTACTGGAGGGGGACCTACCAGAACTTGACCAAATTACCTGCCGCAAGATCGTACAGCGTCCCAAAATTGAATTTAAGTAAGCGAGCCCGTTATTGGTGTTAGATAAACTCGGTGATCAATTCTAATAAAAAAGAGAATTTCGAGAAAATTACTGGCCTCGGCTCGACCGGAAGCTGACCTGCGCCGTCGATCCCGCACTAGCATATTCAGAGATTCTCGGCGTCATCAAAGGTTCTCCCGAGGCGATGGGAGTTGGCGCAGGATATTTATCATTTGAACAATATACAGAATGTCTACCGCGTCAGGTTTCTCGGCAGCTGCCTGTTGAAACTCGCGAAATCATTTACAGAATTTTCGAGAAATACCGAATCATGAAAGCCCAACGATTCGAATGGGATCATGCTGACAGGCATTTGATGTTCATTAATCCACTTTTTAGCTTTCTAACGACCATATATCCGTAGGACAAGAGAGATTCTCAAAAACTACATAACTAATGCCATTCATTCAAAGGTTGATTTTTTGTATGTCAAATAAGGTTCATTTGGGAGAGCCAGTGCTCTGAAAAACTGCATATTACTAAAAGATACGTCGATGAAGTCCAGGATAATCTGATGCTCGACGTGCATCGTGAGTACTAATATGCCTATTCTTCGCCCTATAAAATTTGAGAATCCTTTTTCAGTGCTGCATCACCTGTGTCGGAGTATACAGGGAACCTATTGGAGTGGGGATACCGCACAAACCGTAGTCGCTGGAAGTGCTTTTCGTATTCGAGACTTAAAGACGTATCTGTACCATGAAACGGTAACGATTGAGTCAATTATCTAGCGCATATATATTGACCGTAACCTGCGAGGGGGCTCACAGGATTCAGCCTCCAACACGGCTGGCAACAATTTCTCAACGTTTAATCTAACCGTGAATTTCAGAAGCCATACCGGAATTGTGGAGTGCGCTGCTTCAGTAGTGGATCTTATTTATCGGCTATTTCCGAACTCAATCGATCACTTACCCAGAGAGGAGGCTCGAGTAGCTGGTCCCTCGCCGGTCCTCCTGGAAGATTCCACAAAAGATGAATTAGTATTTCGGAGCTTCATTCTGGGATCCAAGTGCGTAATTTTGGCTTGTATTTGCTTGAATAATTGATTTTACGCCTTATAGTCCAAATAACAAATGGGGGCTCGGAGCTCAACAGGCAATTCTTGTCCGTTCCGAGGTGGCAGCGGAGAATGTAGAAGCTGTATTGGGCGGCACTTGCCCCGTCCTTTCCATCCCAGATAGCAAAGGTTGGCCTCGTTTGTTTGCTATGCTCGATTTGAGATATAACCCGAGTCCTCGATTGTGGCAGGCTTGGAATACGATGATGTCCTGCTCTACAATTTTTTCAGCGACTCGTCTGCACAGTTGAGAGACTGGAAGGCCATTTCGGACCAGGCCCATTCTCGCAACGTTTTAAACGTTTCCCCTGCTCTTTGCATTGACTTGAAAATGCTCTATGTGGCAATAACTCGCGCCCGGAAGCGATGTTGGATATGGGATTCTGGCCCAATTACAGATCAGATGAAGGTTCGTCTGCCTTTGCGTGTATCAGCATCGAAGTTGAATCATAGGATCCATAGCAATATTGGCAATCCCGAAATCTCATAACCACATCTTCGATATCCGCCATGGCTGGGTGTATCGCTGGCAAGTGGAAAACCCCATGGCCTATGACATTTCATGATGAAATTTTCTTCGTAGCGTCTTCCACAGCGGATGAGTGGGTTGAAAAGGGGCAAGAATACTTCGCTCATAGAGTATACAGGGTGGCCGCAGTTTGCTTCAAACGGGCAGGGCAAGAGCTACAATCCAAGATAGCTTCCGCGTATCATCAAATGAATCGTGCAAAAATATCTTACAACGGAGCACACGAGAACTCCAGCTACGAAAATTGGATGGCTGCAGCCCATAGTCTAAAGCAGTGCGCATTGGAATCAAATGCCCAAGATGCCGAGCACTTCTGGTCCCACTGTGCCCGTTGTCTTCATATGGCTGGTCAGTTCATCCAGGCCTCCGAAGCATTTATAAACGGAGGTCATTATAAAGATGCCGTCGAACTGCTCGTGGACAACTGCTTTTATGACGATGCCGTTGCACAACTCTTTTCGTTGTCGAACTTGATCGAACCCGAGACTCACAAGTCCCTACTCGAACGTTGTCGCAAGCATTTTTAAAGTTTGTGACTATTCGTGAGTAAGCCAGCATGCAGAATTGATCGCTGGGAACCAAGCATAATTTTAGAGGTATCGCATATGCTTTTATGGACAATGTAGACGATCAAGTAGCCTACGCGCAAGCCCACGAATACAAAGTCCAGCACAGGCACATTCTCTTCATCAACAAACGCTATAACGAACTCGATGAAATACTCCGGCAAGAAGATTTTGTGGCTCCAAGGGTGGAATGTGCACTAGCGGGATACGAAGCTCAATGCGAACCCTTTGATCTTGAATTTGCAACCACACTCATCCTTGATCGCGCGCATATAATTCTAACGATAGAAGGTCAACAAAAGAAATCTGCCCGGGAGGACCTGTGTCGTGCTATCGCACTGATGTCAAGCTACCGATCCACCATCAATTCGGAAACGCTGAAGCTGGCAAGTACCCAAGGCGGCTATTGAACTATTTGCTAACATAGTGGTGCCCATTTTGAACAGCTCAATTCGTTAATGTCATTACTGAAGTCGCAGCCCGAATCGCTGAACGTCGAGGTGACATGGAATGAAGGAACCCTCTCACTCCGAGCCTTCAACATTGTCGCTTTGCATGAGAATCTGATGGATCTCAAATGGACAAAAGATACTTCAGCAGACACCCTCCTGCGCCATTTGAACGTCTGGCAAGACCACTCCACAAGGATCATCAATTTTACCGAGGATCCGAATTTTATTTCTTCCAAACTGTCTGAGCTTCTTTTTGGATACCGATCATCCGTAGCTGGAGATGATGGATCCTTCCAGTTGATTCTACTCGCCGACTCATTCGCATTGGGCGCAGCTCGGGGGCAAAATCAACAAGCGATCAATGGCAATCCCGCCGGAGAGCACTTGGTTGATGCGACAACATTACGCGGTGCTATTCAGTCGGAATTGTCGCGCGCATGAAGCAAAGGCTTCAGAACCTGCATGAAGCCTTGTTATATGCCCCTTTAACCCAACCGTCCTACCCGCATCTCCAAATGACGAGCTCAAAGTCCCAAGCCAATGATTCTTCAGCCTCATCGGCACCGTTAAGGCGACGCCTGGACATCGTTTCCAAAGCGATTTCCACTCTAGACACCACTCGGTATCCTGTCGCCACGGGAATCCGGAGCAAATTTGTTATCAGGTGGCTTCGAAAAGTGCATAATCTGGTCTATCTCCGTCATGGCATGCACGAGGGCCTGGCCTTCGTCCTCTCACCACCAAACGATCAATCCCTGGTCGAGACCATGACTAGTTGCTTTACTGATGCGATTCGTCGAATAACCGAAGATCGCTCCGGACATGCCAACGAGTTTGTCTCAACCCTCGTGTTAGTCTTGGGTGTGGCGAGACATCTCAACCCTTCGATTCTGGAGGTGTATGCCCGAAATGAATGTGTCATACATCGACGCTCAAGAATTCCTACCTCGGATGGGGAAGGGGCTACTCGAGAGAAACCCGTAACGATTGGCCTCGTAGATTTCTTTCGGGGTAAACGGCTGGAAAGTGTATGGGCTGTGCTTTCAGCGCTACAGTAGTGAGTCCCTTGCCTACTCGTTTACGTGATAACTATATTGATGCCTCCGAAGCTGTCTTGTGCGTAACAATGACGTAGTCGATATCCCAACGCTGGTTCACTTGGTGGAACTACTTACAGCGAGTGTAATTGTTGGTCTAACAGCGAAGCAACCGACCAATGAGGGACCACCCCCTCGCTCAATCCTGCCAGAGTCGTGGGCAAGGTCGCTTCCGTGCGATTGGAACTACGAAGAGTGCTTGGAGAGCACCAATCAGGTTGATCAGCTGCTGAACATTATAGCTCGCCTTCAACAGTGCATCAGGTCCAGTTCTCCCCGTGAGCCTTTTCTTTGTGGAGCTAACCCCGTTGAGATTCAACGATATAGGAGCTCTAAGTAACGTTATTAATGCAACGTGTGGAAAGCAAGATATCCTCCTTATGATGACTATGCGACTGTAAGAACCCCATGCATTGAACTATAATGTTCGTAACAACATCTTATTGTTTCGATTGCTAGCTGCTGGTGTACCACATTTGGTATGTACAATAGGCGGCTTGGAACCCTTAGATCGGCTGACGCTTTTATGATTAGTTTGCGTGAATCTGGGCTCTGGCCATCCGCTGCTCGCTGCGGCTTTCGAAAATTTGAGTCGTTTCAAGGATTGCAGCTCCTCAAAAGAATATATCAATCATTATAAGATCACAGACAAACCGTTCAGGCCGTAGGTCGCCACTGTAGGCTGATACCGAAAATGATACTAATAGTCTACATCTCACGCCCTTGCTCCTCCAAAGATTGTCTACGGGATCGGGACTAGAACATTGTGTTCAAATCCTCAAGTCGTCCTTTGCCCATGAAAAGATTGCGCTATTCAGTCCACGATATATCAGGGTTGACTCGAGTAGCGCACGCACGAATGTCGAGGTGATCCAGCGTGGGGATTTGGGTGCCCGTATTTGCCCCAAGGGGGTGTAAAAGTGTCATGTGTTAATGAATGAACGATTAATCGTGCATGAAGCAAGGGATGAAATAGTGTCGTCTCGAATTTTCTATCAAATTAAGTGGTAGGGTTTATTCAACTCCAGTTTACCATGTTCATGGCTGCGTCGGGTAGAGGATTCACAGAACCTCGTCGTGCTGAGACGTGTATGAAAGTAAATGGAATCGGGTCAGAGGGAAACTGAGAAAACATTAACGTTTTCGACCGTTGGTTTTGACGTGCGGTGCGGTGCTTCCATAAAAAGCTAGTTCAGCCGTCTATGAGGTTGTGGCGCAGTGTGCCCTGTGATTAATTACTTGTAGGCAAGAGTCATTTATTCGTCGGAGCGAGCATGTTCAGTTGGACTATATGCTCATGGCAAGACGGGGGCTCTATCTGATGCCTCTAGCGCCAGATGAGCCGCCCAGATTGCATAAGCTGCTCTGGACATGAGGCAGCCACGTGACATGATTGCTCTTCACTCTGATCCTCGATGAGCTCCGGCCAGCACTCGCCCGCGTCTTCGCACGTCGAAGAGCGGCCCACGATCATCCCCCGCCGATGCACGCTCGGGGGCCTGCACGGTTTGCGCGCAAACCGTCGTTTGCCGTCGTCAAGCGCGAGGAGATCATCAAGCGGGAGCAGCCGCATGACGGCGACGACGGCGAGCAGGCACCTGTCCGGGACGAGGACGCCCATCTGCTGCTCAGCCTCCAGGTGGCGTCGCCCGTGGCTGGTAAGCAGCGCCAGCGCGACTGTGAACGTGGCTGACGCATGGATGTAGCACACCCGACGCTGCCAACGGCACCGTCTCGACTCGCCATCTCGTCGCTGGTCAACCCCCACGACGTCCCCGTCAGCGCACAGACCTCGCCGCTCTCTGCACCACCCCAGACCACTCGCTTTGGCTCCCCGCCGATCCGGCCGATGCGCGCCCGCTCAGACTCGCCTGGTTCGCTCCCAGCGCTAAATCCCCCCGCACCGCCCCGAATACATGCCCAGGAAGGGCCAGGCGCTCATCCCAGCCGATCCGCCACTCGCTCGATGAGCATTTCCGTCGAGCCCGAGGATTCACCTGCTAGGTTCCAGATGAGAGAAGCACCCCCTGGTTCGAAACCCCGGCTGCCCCGTATACCCAAAAAGAATGGCTCTAGTTCGACCTCTCTTGCGAAGAACTCGTCTGCCTCGTCTCCTCACAAAACTGTTTCATCGTCACCTGGGAAGGCTGCCTCGACTCCCAGAGCTCCGTCATCTCCCGCAAAGTCTGCATCTACGTCCTCGCCAAACAAATCACTCGGTTCCCCCGAAAAATCAACCCTAGCTAGTTCACCCGCAAAGTCTGCACCTTCACCTGGAAAACCTACAGTCTTGACTACTCGAAAGCTTCTCGCATCTAGCCCCTCTTCTTCTTCCCCACTCAAACCCCGCGGCCGCGTATCCAAAGGCCCGAAAAAGCGAGAAGGCCCAGGATGGATCATCGAGAGCTGTACGACATCCGGATGCGCCTCGGACGACGAACAACGTCCCACGTCACCACCCTCCCAGGCGACCATTGCTGCCAAACTCCAAAATTTACGAAAGGACGTGTTTGGAGGCGACAGCGATTTGTCAGACCTTTCGAGTTCCGACGAAGAGGAGGAGGAAGAATATGATCCTGGCCTCGCTGGATTGCCAGCTTTGCCAGTGTCTAGCGAGAGCGAGTACGAGCCCCTGGCAAGGAGAAACGCAGATGAGCCTGTAACTTCCCGAAGGAGAAGTCGGAGCGGCGTCAATTTTTCCGGTGCGTTTGCATGAATTTCGACTCAATCTCGAAAGAAAACTAACAAGGACATTTCCAAACAAATTAATCTTGCTCGAAATATGGGATTTTCGGACATGTCGGACTTGCTAATCCCTCCGCAAATGACTCGGATCTCTGCTGGTTACGCGGCCTTGCTCGCACGTTGGATGTGGGCGGTCTTCCATTTGACGCTGGTCGCTCTTCTCTGGCCCTTGCCTGCTCATTATGCCCCTGACCTGCCGTGCTCATCGCTCTACCCTATCTTGACTCGGCAATTCCCTTGCCTCGCCCTTGCCTCGATGCATTCTCTTTGATCCTGAACTGCCATCTTGCCTTGCTGGACCCGCCTGCGCGCCTACTCGATGCGCTGATCTATCGCTCTATCCGATCCTCACCACCCACACGTTGGGGTCGATCCCTTTCGGAACACGCGTTGACGCTGGTCGTTTGTGTCCCAAAACGGCACACAATATCTTTGACACGTTACTCTTGTTGGACACGGGCTTCTGGGCTGTGGGGGGGTGGGTGCCTAATGCTTCTGGTTCCGTATCCGGTGATTCCTGTGGCGCTTGTTCTGCTCTCTGTCTCTCTCTTTTCTCCGACCACCATCGGACATGTCGTCTGAAGATTTCCAAAATTCGGCGCGTATTTCTGTTCGACTGGCTCAGCGCTCGGCGGGGAGTCCGACCAAGAGCGAGGCCGAGACGGACAAAGCTGAGGAGACGGACAACCCGGGGACGGGGACGGGGACGGGCGCGGGGTCCAACAACGCACGAGGTAAAGCCAAGGCGCGGGGACGCGGAGGAGGTGCGAGGGCACGCTCCGCGTCTCGCGCGAGCCTGCCCCCCGACGAGCACGACCAAGATCCCGATGCGGAGCGGGGTGAAAAGATCCAACGCCGAGGCGGATCGCGTGGACGTGGTGCGCGCGGGCGAGCGCGACGTGGATCGGGATCGTCGGAAGCCCCCGCTCGCCGATCAAGACGCGTGCGTCGCGCACGCGGGATGAGGGTCGTGTCGAAAGTGACGAGGAGCAGTCTAGACCGAGCGCACGTGCGTCGCACCGCCGTCCGAGAGCGAGGCGGATTCAGGCCCGCGTCGTCGTGGTGGTCGTGGTCGTCCGGTATCGGAATCGCGCCGCGGTGGTGGGGTATCGCCGGGCTCGCGCAGTCGGCCACCGGTCTCGAACTCGTCGTCGGTCTCGCTGGGCGGAAACTACGAGAGTGTGTTGGAGAGCGTCGTGTCGGCGCACAGTGCGCTTGGACCGCGGTTGCGCCAGCGGGCGGTCGAGGCACGGACGACGACTGGCTCGCCGTCGTTGGGCGGGAGTGTTGGTTCACCGGTGTTGGGCGCGGGTGTCGGTTCGCCCGTGCTTGGTGGAGTCGCGTCGATTTCGTTGAGCGGGACCCGGTCGGATGCGGGCACGATTGTCTCTGAAACCACGGGCGCTGGTCTGGATGTCGAGATGGTTGGGGTGGGAGCTGCGGACGATGCGGTGTCGTTGGGTCGAGAGGTTGGGTCGCCTAGCCGGCGAGAGGCTGGGATGTCTAGTTGGAAAGGTGACAAGTCCCCTGTTCGAGAGGATCGACAATTGCCGGTACGGGCGGACCGAAACTCGCCCATTCGGAAAGATTTCAAGTCGACTTCTGGAAAGGATTGGCTGTCGGTTGCCACGCCGATCAGGCTACTTGATCCCGATCGGTCGCTTTCTCCGCAGGAGGTGTTTTTGGTTATCCCAGACGTAGGGTTAATTCCGCTGGCGAAAGCGGAAGAGCGTGAGCGCAAGGCGGGAACGAGTCGGAGGCGCTTCAGAGGAGATCAGGAGCGTGACCGAGAATCGCCTGCGAAAAGGTCCAGGGTGGACAAGGGCAAAGGGAAAGCGATTCCGGGTGAGCCACTTGGCAGACATCTTGTGTGCCTATTAACCTCTAGCGACAGATGACAACGATATGGACTGTGAGACACCGGCTGCCTCGGTTGTGGATCGACGCCAGTCTCGTCGTCGGTCTAAGCCTACGGCTCGCGCGATCGAGTCTGCGCAACAGGAGCGAGAAGAAGACAACAGGCATGGCTCTGTTGTTGATGCAGGCGAGGGTCGGAGTACTGGTTCGTCGGTTGTGTCCGAAAGTAGTATGGACACAAGGCCAAGCGCAAGCAAGAGTTCGAGGAAGAGTTCCAAGAGAAAGAAGGAAGAGTCTGAAGACCCCTCAAGTAGGTTTTTTTTATAGATAGTAGGCGTCCTTCTAAAGTTCCGTAGATCATTTGAAACGACAACGAGCAAGCACAGAAGTCGAATCAATCAGGAGCAAATCGACTCCGAGCAAGACCCCTGTGGTTCAGCTTCGACGAGGCGATTTCGTTCTCCGTAAGCATATACTCACCTTTACTGATCCTCTTTGCTGAGTTTTGTTCCAGGTCTCCAAGACAAGCGATGCTTCCACTACAACTGGGACCAAGCGATCGTTCCCCGTTGTCTCGCCTGCCGAAAAAAGCAGGCTGGGGACACTTGCCGGTTCGTTGGTATACGGTACTTTAAGCTCACGCCCGATTCTCCAGACGCGATTGGAGTCTCGTTTGATTCGAGACAGAGAGCGATGAGCCTGAATACCATTTGCCTCCGACTTGGAACGTGGTCCCCGAGATTGCACAGGTGCAGCGATTAAGGGTATGTGAGCACAGTCGTTTCGTGATGTTATCTTCGCTGACTAGCGCAATAAAGAGTGTCATTGCACGAGCACTGTACCCAATTTTGGAGAAAGAGCTCGAACATGCTCTCAAGGCGAATTCAATTTGGCGTCCGGTCGAGATCGAGGTTCGAGCCACATGCGGTAAATCTATCTCATGCCAGGTGAACCCCGATAGCTTACTCGAACGAATGCAGACGTTTGTGCAACCTCGATGTTTGCGAGTTGTCATGTGTACGCAGTGTGGACGAGAATTGTGTGGCGGCTGCTACCAGCAAGTGGAGGACATGTGTCCGGCCGGTACCCCGAGCTATTATGGCCACACGAAGCGCAAGGACTACCAGCTGCACAAGTACCGCGCTTGTGCTGGCAACAGTATCTTCCATCTCCCGAGCAGCTTCCGGCCCATCACTCGATTTGTGCATAGGGAGCTCGCAGAGATACTGAAGGATATGTCCGACACCATACAAGGTGGCCTCCCTGCATCAGAACCCGCTCGGCCGGGATCGTCTCGAATCGCAAAGTGGGCTTCCCGGGTATTCCCCGGGCGACCGTTTTCCCCTCAAGCGTCGACTGAACCTCCTGCGCTGTCCGAAGCTGGCTCGTCGCACGATGTCAGCAGTCTGCGTGGAACTCCAGATCCTCAGCTTGCGCCTATGCCGATTATCGCTTCACCTACCATGTCTCCTAGTCACGAAGAAACGTTTAGTCCTGAAGTTGGCGTCGAGGCTGGGAAGCGACCCCCCGCTCCTCAATCGGCCTACGTAGACCCAGCGGGCATTCCCAGTCACCCGATCGACTACTTTTCAGCGGATATTACCGAGGAGGTGTTCAAACCGATTTGGGCCAAAGGGCATGCGTTGGTCGTTCAAGGACTGCTAGATTCGTTCAAGATCAAATGGACACCCAAGTACTTTATCGAGGAATACGGAGAGCAAGAGTGCTTTGTTGTTGATTGCAAGACTGATACTTCGAGTATATCGACGGTTGAAGAGTTTTTCTTGCAGTTTGGTAACCCAGATCGGGGCGACCAGATTCTAAAGCTCAAGGTGTGTTGAGCGCCTAGATAATCCCAATCGTAAACTAACCGTTGCGTTCAGGATTGGCCAGCTATGGCTGATTTCCGCGACGACTTCCCCGACCTCTTCCAGGACTTCATGGACGCGCTGCCGATACCCAATTATACGCGCCGAGATGGGATCTTGAATGTGGCTTCGCACTTTGCCACGAACGCCATTGCACCCGACCTCGGTGAGTCTATGATGATCGAATGATTGATTTTTGCTTATATATGCGCCCAGGTCCAAAGATGTACAACGCATTTGTCAGTTTCTTGGCCTTATTCTCTGGGTGCCACTAATCATTTCTATAGGCCTCGGACGAAGGCCCAGGTGGCCAGGGTTCTACACGACTCCACATGGACATGGCTGACGCCGTGAACATCATGATGTACGCCAACGATTGTAAGGACGGACGACCTGGTACCGCCGCGTGGGATATCTTCCGGGCGTCCGATTCCGACAAGATCCGAGCGTATCTGCGACGTCACTTTGACAACAAGACTATCCAGTATCGGGATCCTATCCACTCGCAGCTCTTTTACCTTGATAGTGACCATCGAAGGCGGTTGTACGAGGAAGAAGGGGTGTATAGTTGGAGGATTTATCAACGGCCGGGTGATGCTGTTTTCATCCCGGCAGGGTGTGCCCACCAGGTTCGTCTTATCATCTTGGATGAAAGTTGAAGTTGACGTCTAATCTTGTCCCCTAGGTCTGCAACTTGGCCGACTGCATCAAAGTTGCGATCGATTTCGTTAGCTTGGAGAATATTGACCGCTGCGAGAAGCTAACAGCCGAATTCCGAAACGAAAACGATACCTTTACGTGGAAAGAAGATGTTCTTCAACTTCGTACTATGATGATGTATGCTTGGTATTCGGCCACCCAACTGCATAAAGCGTGGGTCGACCGGACGGAGACGGCCGAGGCTTAGACCACGATGGACGCTGGGAGTGTATTGTATATGTTATTATGTGTACATTGTTTCATGTTTGCTGAAGTCCAATTAATTACCTAGTATTGACAGTTGTATATGACGATATCTGTCATTGGTATTAATCGCATCTCATCAGCGTGGGAAGCTTGGCCTGCTGGAATAGACTGCCTGTGATGGTCTGAATTGAGTCGCGAAAACGTGTGACTCTCTCGGAAATTAGGGTGTGTAATAGACAAGTGACAGGCTGACCCATGGGTAAGCACGCATAAACATAACCAAATAGCCCCTCTCCTTCCAAAGTAAGAGAACAAAATCTTTGATTGGATCACACAGTCGAAATTGTTGGTGTAAATGGCGACCATGACATCGTTTCCGCAGCAGGAGAAGGGAATTTGCAGTTCAAATATCCTCGAGGTTGTACTCACTCGTCCCGAAGATGCGGACCATACTCCTTCAAGATCTAGCGCATGCTTGTAGGCGCACTTGAGTACGAACTCCTCACATTGCTTGCAAGTCATCACTTTATTCTCGCTCATTGAATGTGTACGTGTGTCTTGCCGCCGGCTGGAGAAAGCAGAATTAAAACGTCACAGATATTTCTAATTGCAGACCAACTCAGGATACACGTTCGCTATATCCCAGCCACAGTTGATCCTACATCCCCGAAACGAATGTTTGAAAACGTGACTCGGTAACCTCCCGGAATATCTTGAGGTTGGCCTCCTAAGCGAGGGCACGGTCCCCGCGCGACACCCGGCTTCGATGGATCGGCCTTCAATGGGTATATGCTATCTAACCAGCGCATATTTCCTACAGGATCATCCCGCACCGACATTGCCAGTACCATCCCACTCTCGAGAGCTCGACTCAGACTTGTGAACCCTCCTTTGGCAGCGAATACATTCTCGTCCCCAAATGCAGCCTTTTGTGCAGTGCAAAACTCCTCGGTGATGGAGTCATAAGGGGCCATACCCGGAATATTCGCCTTCGAGTTTTGGATCACCTGCCCGTTCTGTACGTACAGACGTCGAATCTCGGATAGTTGGCCGGCCGAAGTCCCATCCGATGTGATGAACCGAGTTATCACAGTAATCGTCTGGTTGGTATCAACCGTGCGCCCAGGGCCGTAGAAGGTTTTGTTGCCCATTCGATATGAGTTGAAGTCGCACCCAGCGGCATCGCAGAAGCCAGATGAGCAGTCTGAACCGGAGCAACGAGTCTGGCCAGTGGTTGTGCACGGTTGCGCGATGTATGCGGCAGCGGCGGTGTTGGATTCCCATACATCGATATCGGTACAACATGAGCCGTATTGACCCGTGCCAGAACTATCGACGTCTAGATTAGCCTGGTATACTATATTAGTTGTGATTTCACCCCAATTCGGAACATTCCTCACCTCGCCATTGATAAACTTCAGGTTCCTTGGACACTGAGCATCGCAGTATCCGGTACCAAACCTTGCGCCGGCCCTATTGCCCGAGTACTTGGCCATTCCCCCATCAGCATCCATCCCAGTGAAATAGAGCGCTCCGCTCAGTCCGCACGGCAGGTTAGAAACATCGACGTCAAACGCAATCTCCTGGTTCTTGAGCTTGAACCTTTGATACGTCCTGTCGTCCGACAGAAGGTAAATTCGGCTCCCTGTGCCGTAACTGGTTGTAGATAACTTGAGAGTGACCGAATTTCCGCTCGTCGATATACCGAATGTGTTCTTATAGTCTACTCCCTCCAATGCACAATTCTTGGCGCAGATTTGGGGATCGGAGCAAATTGCAGGGTTCCACGAGTCTTCCGTGTAGCAATTGGTATAACCCTGAACCGAGTGAGCCCAGCGCCAGTTTGAGTCAAGAACAATCTTTCCTGAGGCCTGGGTTACACAACCCCCGGACCTTGTACACTTTTGCCATGTGAGGACAGGATGGATCTCGGCTACAAGATCACCGGCCTGCTGGCCAATTACAGAGCTCAACAGAAGCAGAAAAGGGAGTGTTTTGAAGAGCATAGTCGTATTGAATGGTTTTAAGTCCATTAACCGACTGGTTGATTTATATCCAAGGCGGCGAATTTCCGGACCTCTTCCTCTCGTCTGCGGATCAAATCACGGAACCGAGCATGTCTCCCGACAGCGCACATAATCTAGCCCTGGTCTAACCCAGGCAGTCCCACTCGCACCTACGGGGAATTGAGGACATATTAATACTGCCAAGAATGATCTCAGTGCAGAATTCTCGACAGGTGATCGTGCCTGAGCCGGGTTAGAACCTGAAATCTGTTGCGACGGCGGTGTTTGACAGTGGTGAGAATCCTGTCCGAATCTCCACGGCGTAGATTATTCCAGGTATAACTAATTAAGAGCGACGCCCTGGTGGTGTGGTTCAAGTTTGTGCACCCCACCTCACAAATCTAGAAAGCAGCATCCCTAGGTTTTTCCGGAGCAAGGCCGTGTAGCATCAGAAGGATTAGACAGCACAGATATCGGAAGTGAAATTGATTTCGATAAGGTGGAGACGATTTTGTCCAACTGAGTAGTTATGAATCAAATCAATGCTGACGTATGCACGGATATCCAATCTGTTCAAGTAGCTTGGGCCGGTGTCGACCTCGAATTTGGAGGGAATTGCTGCTAGTACACATAGCGTACATTGCTTTGCCTGATTCGGCGCCTCGTTTTTGCAGTTCATGCGCAAAACCGGGTAAGTGAGTACAATTGGATGAGAGCATAACTCACACAGAAAATTTTACCGACGCATGTAAGCGATCAGCACTGTACAATCAATCCACACAAATCCGCCGTAAGTGCCATAAGAACCGAAATCCAACGCTCATGACTTTCTCACGCTCATATGCATGGACACGCTATCGCAACCACTGTTCTCCCCAGTTTGCATTAACCGCCGCAGCTTCGAGCTATCAACACACCAGATTTTGCCCTTGATATGAATCAAATCGATCGCTGGGTTGTAGCAGAGTCCCGTCTCAAGCCGGCAGTGGAGAAGTTCATGGAGTCCTGTTCTGCGCTCCAGAATATCGATCCAGATGACGTGCAGAATGTTGGTGCAGAGGATGAGGTTGATCAAAAGATAAGTCAAATCCGCGCTCGCAAGTCGACAATTGCCAAGAGCGCTGCTTTTCTTTCCGGGTCACCGCGCATAATCAATCACGCCCTGGCATCATCTCAGTCTCCGGCGTCTTTGCAGTGGCTACCTGCCGAACTGGTGCACCATATTATTTTACATGCAGCTCCCAGAAACTACCGTTAGATGAATCCCTTTCGTAGAAACCTGACTATTAATTTAGCATTCATATATCACTAGTTGCAGGAAATCGCCACCCGGACTCCTCGACTATGGTCCCACGTCGATTTCCATTTGACCAATTATGAACAATATATCCAACGATCGCATTTGTAAAAGATGTATCTCAAGCATGCAAAGAGCCCTCCACTTTACATTTATTTCTCTTGTTCAAGCATTCTTGGAGATGAGGTTCATCCAGCGTACATCCCCTGTGTGTTTCGACTTCTGCAAACGGCGGGCGAAATTATTCCGTATACGACCCAGGTTGTCGAGTTGAGTGTGCGAGGTCTTCTGACATGCCATGTGTTTGAAATAATCGCGGGATTACTCTCTTAATGAATGGGGAATTCAAAAGGTGCAATACCGATACACCGAAACAAATCATGGTCAAATATTCATTGAAGAAGCTCGTTTTACTAGGCCCTGAGCGTAGAATTCAATCGTGGCCATACGGTAACGAGCGGAACAAGCGTGCTTATAAAGCGATGCTTAAATGGATGCCCCAGTATATTCCGAACTTTGTAGTGGGTCAAGGACATCCTTTCGATGCGAATGGACCCTGGTCTGCGCTTCTGCAAATCGAAAATTCAAGCTTAGTAGAATAGTTGGCGTTGTGCGTTCCTTGGTCTATATGTTGCCAGTGGCAATTTAAATGATATTGAGGTGATGGGTGTAGTGGACGAGATAAGCAAACCCGTGGATAATGGTGCTCAACGTCAGAGAAAGTTTGGACCTGGGGAGCTCATTGGTGTGCCCTGCTGGTGGCCATGATATATCGTCGTACACTGAAAGTGATTTTGTGTTGTTACATTTCTTCCCCCATTCAGGCTCCGTTTCCTTCAATCATTTATGTAAAATTATTAACTTAGATCTCTTGCAGGATAACTAATTGAGAGCCATATGAACATGTGCATGGCCCTAACGTATCAGGGAGAACTATTTACTTGATCCAAAGAGGGAGAAATGATATTGAAACAGATTTGTGAGATGGAGAGCAACTGAGAATATATGTTCGCTATATCCCGGTCACAGTCGAACCTAGATCCCCGAAACGAATATTCGAGAAAGTCACTCTATAACCCACGCCAATAACCTCCAGATCCTGAGGCTGGGCCCCCGACTGAGGACATGATCCTCTAACGACTCCTGGCTTTGATGGGTCACCTGCTTTCGGGTAGTTACTATCCAGCCACAGCATGTTATTCGTATAGTCGTCCCGTATCGACATCGCCAGTACCATCCCGCTATCAAGCGCTTTACTCATGCTCTTGAAGCCACCCTTGACGGAAAATGTGTTCTCTTCTCGAAAGCAGCCTTTTCTGCAGCGCAGAACGCCTCGGTGATGGAGTCGTATGGCGCCATGCCCGGAATATTCGCCTTCGAGTTTTGAATCACCTGTCCGTTCTGTACGTACAGACGTCGAATCTCGGATAGTTGGCCATCCGAAGTCCCCCGATGTGATGAACCGAGTTATCACAGTAATCTTCTGGTTGGTATCAACCGTGCGCCCAGGGCCGTAGAAGGTTTTGTTGCCCAGTCGATATGAGTTGAAGTCGCATCCCGTGGCATCACAGTAGCCGGATGAGCAGTCTGAACCGGAGCAACGAGTCTGGCCGTTGGTTGTGCACGGTTGCGCGATGTATGCGGCAGCGGCGGCGTTGGACTCCCAGACATCCATATCTGTACAGCATGAGCCGTATTGACCTGTGCCAGAGTTGGGATCAACCGGGGATGGTGACCAGTTAAGGACATTGGCCTATGAGAATGGAATCAATCGCTGTTGCGTTTTCAGATGAATCATTCAGTACCTCGCCATTGATAAACTGGAGGCTCTTTGGACACTGAGCGTCACAGTACCCGGTGCCGAACTTTGCCCCAGCCTTGTTGCTGGGGTACTTTGACATTCTCCATCGGCGTCCATCCCAGTGAAATAAAGTGCTCCGCTCAAACCACACGGAAGACGAGAGACATCGACGTCAAACGTAAACTCCTGGTTCTTGAGCTTGAATGTTTGGTACGTCGCATCATCCGAAAGGAGATATATGCGACTCCCAGCCTTCCTGCCCGTCCAGCCGTCAGCTATAAGCTTGAGGGTGACCGAGTTTCCGCTCGCAGATATGCCATATGTGCCACTATAATCGGCTCCATCTAGTGCACAATTTTTGGCACAGGTTTGAGGGTCGGGGCAAAGTACGGGGTCCCATTTATTGCCCGTGTAACAGGAGGTATAACCTGAAGCCTGGTGGAGCCAGCGCCATTCGCGTCTAGAACAACCTTGCCCGACGTTTGAGTCACACAACCACTGGATTTCGTACACTTTTGCCATGTGAGCGAAGGGTGTTTCTCAGTGTAATTGTACCAGCCTGCTGGCCAAATGCATAGTCCAGCAGAGAAGAAGAAGGAAAAGTTAAGGACCATGGTAACAATGAGTGGATTTCGAAACGTGGCGTCTAGCTTTATATGTAGGCAGCGCGGCAAATATGCGGTCTCTCTCTCTCCTAGACGGATCAAGTCAAGGAAGACGTTTAATGTCCCACGACCAGCAAAACTGCGCACCCGATCTGCGCAAGGCCAAAGTGCTCGTTCATGAGATAGATAGGATACGTAGAAGTCAAGCCAAGAGATTCCTCCACCCATAAATATCAGCATGTGATCCCGTCGCTAGAGGCCAGAATCCACCGCGGAGCTATTCGAGACAGTGATTAGAACGATGGCCGAGTATCCACGCTGTCGTGCGGATCACAAGTCTAGGGGACAGAACCAATAAGGGGGAACACCCCGGCAGTGTGACTATAGTTTGTCCTTAGGATCTAGTTGAGAATCGACTCCTGTAATGTTTTCCCGGAGCAAAGCCGAATGTTATCAGAACCAGTCAGCGCGAATTTTGGGGGTGACACGCCTGATGTGTCATCAGATCCGTAGCGGTGTTGGGCTTGACGCAGTGGAAGAGGCGGTGGGAACTGGGAGTCCGGGCCTGCGGCACTTGCCAGGCCGCGTGGGTGGATAAGGGCAATCGCGCCAAGCGTGAACCTCGCTCGAATCCTACATCAATTCTCATAGCTACCCGGTCAGTTTTCAAGTGCGTTTGCAGCAGCGCCGTCTTATCCACTACAAGAAATCCGTCAAATGGAAACTATTTCTTTGCGTCCATTGCCACGAGCTTGTTGACGGTTCGACCGTTGATTGTCAAGGACGGCACCTTGAACAACGCGCATGCCCACGATTAAAATTGAATACCAAATAAAATAAAATCACCAACGAGTGTTTCAGAGTCTCCCGAGGGACACCCGAACGGGGCCGGTTTCAAGGTCGTAGAGTTGCTCGGAACCCTTGTGGCTGTCGGCAGAAAGCTGTAGAGCCTTTTTG
Source organism: Ceratorhiza oryzae-sativae (assembly GCA_030998015.1). Lineage (NCBI taxonomy): Eukaryota > Fungi > Basidiomycota > Agaricomycetes > Cantharellales > Ceratobasidiaceae > Ceratorhiza > Ceratorhiza oryzae-sativae. The sequence goes on from JARWMV010000018.1 coordinate 84,211, forward strand.
CCTAGCACAGCCCCAAATTCTCGAAATCTCCCAGTTACCCAAACGCGCCAGACCAACATCCATACGCCCACCCAAGGGAACATGGATTCTGCTACTTTTGTGGATCGGCGCCGGGTCTCAGCTACAGCATGTACTTGTCCAATCATGGGCAGCCGCGTTTTCGTACGAACAGAACTCGCCGATATATCCATAGCAGTCCCACCTTGCGGCTGGATATCTTCACTCATATGGTGGTGTGCAGGGTCCGGGATATGCCAGTTTTGTAGTTGGAGCCAGCCACTAGATCGGCTGGGATGTGTGGCACTGTTTGACCGATTATGTCTCCATTCGGGATGACGGCAATCTCCAAACCTGCAAATATCGAGAAACATTCGTAGCAGCTAGTATATATATATGCGTGAGCCACTTCAACTCGAGGACCACAAACCATCCCACAACACAGCCAAAGCAGACTCGAATCACAAAAGACACATTATTGATTGGAATAAAAAATAAAAAAAAAGACGGAGAGAGCGTAAACACTTTGACTCAACCAACCCTTAGCCATCCAGCCCAACCCCGCCCTCACGCCTTTTCACCATCTTCCTTTCCTTCCTCCCTCATCGCTTTCTCGTGCTCTCTCATATCCCTCTTCCGGACCCAAATCGTGAACAACGGAATCGTCACCAGACTCAACGCACACCACCCAAGAATCACACCCGCATTCAGACCCAAATGGTTCTTGGTATTGAACAAGATCGTCCGGACCGACTGGGTATTGTTGCTTTCAGATTCATCATCCACCATCAGCCTCGATCGAAAGCCAGACCTAAAATATATATAAATGTACTCACAATACCGGAAACGCATGTCCGTACTGATAAAACCACGGCTGGAGTTCAAACGGAAGCGTTGCCACCGACACATTCGCAATGATCAACGGGATCAAAAAGAACGCCATGAACCTTGGTGTGAGGATCGTCACCATGGCTTCGGTCGAGAGTCCGAGTGCGGCCATGCCGATGTAGGTGAAGATAAAGTACATGAAGAATCCGCCGGCGTACGTGTACTTGGCTCCAAACGGTGCGTGGAACGGGAGGGAGATCATGGCAAACGCGAGCGAGAGAGGGACGTAGAGGGCGAGTGGCACGAGGACGCGGAGCCAGAGGTAAGAGCGAAGAGTGAGGAACGGACCGAGGATTGCGCGGGCCGCGTCATTGGACATGGTCTACAGGGTATGTTTCTCAGCGAATGGCCATAGCCAAAGACAAAGAGCGCATACAATGATGAACGCAAAAATGCACAGATAAATCTGTCCCACGAGCGTCAAGGCAGTAGCGACCGGCGCACTGCGATACATCAGCAGCCTTGAACCATGTTCCAACAAGAGGCACTCACTTGTACGGCCGCAGATTCTGAGTAGCCCACCAGATCCCGGGCGATATTGTCTGGGGCGCAGCACTCAACGCAGCCACTGCCGTAGCATTTCCAGCTACACGCCTCAAGTAAGCAGCTGCCGACCTAGCATTGTACTGCTGCAAGATCTGGGAGATATTCAGCCAAGAGAACGAATCACAAGGATCCAGGACCGACCTGGGTAAGAGCCTGAACGGTCAAAGGATTGACATATGACCCTGTAGCCTGCTCGTTGCGTGCTTGAGCAAAATAAAACGTAATAGCCGACGTGGGGTTGTAAGCCGAGTTGCCAGCAGCTCGAGCCGCAGCCAGTCGAGCCGTCGCACCAGCATTCACTATAAAAGCGTAAATATATTACATAGAGGTACAGGTTCAATAGACTATACCCACCCACGACTGCACCCCACGTTTGCTCATCAACCACAGCATACGCCACATTGTCGACTTGATCTGCTGGGACCTGGCGCCACCCGAGATGTTGCTTCGTCCCGCTCTACAAATAGTCGGCCTCGATCAATCCAATGGATATGGATGCCCCAGACCAGGACTTACCCGAGTAGTGGCAAGCAGCCCTTGAACAACAGTCTGGCCAACCTCGCCGCCGTCGCGGTCGATAACCCACATTTTGAGCGACGGGGCATGAGTCGCGCTGCGTGCCAGAGAACCCCTATTCTTGATATCGTCAATTTCAATATCAAGATCCAAGAACAACGCAACCCCACCAGAACACGGGCACAAAAAGCCACATGACCACAATCGTTACCACCAAGCTACCAAGCATAATCTTGGTATACAGCTGGCGCAGATGCGCAATCCTCGGATCAAAGACTAGAGTCACGCTTGAACACAGACACCCATACGAGAGGGCAACGCACTGACCTGTGTGTGCAAACTTGTCTGGGGCAGGCACCCACGCACCAGGTCCCTCGGCCGGACGCCAGCGGTCGGGGTTTCCCGCGTCGCGCTCGTTTTGCTGCTCCTGCACCTCGTTCATGGTGTGCTCGTCGGGTGGGGGGGCATGTGCGCTCGCTGGTGTCGACATGGTGTGGTCGGATAGGGGTTTAGTCGGCTTGGCGCAGGGTTATATACTTGTTCAGGCACATCGCTCGAGTCCGCAGGTCGTGCGGCGATGGCTGCTGATCGGCTCTGGGCCCACAGGCACAGCGCAGGGGCCCGGCGAGGACGCGCAAGCCTTCCTACACGGGCATCCAGAGGTCCGATGACACCCAAGCCAGGCCGATGATCGTCGACTCCAGCGTCCAGCACAGCCTCACGGAGATAAGCTGGCGCCAAGACCCGTTCCATGAGATGATCGTAGTTCACGCTTATATTTAGACGGCTACAATTACCATACACTTCAGTCAGCAGCACAGAATTGGGTCTCGCATAAAAATATACAGAGCAAATAATGAATCGAAACAAGCGAACCGCACCAAGAACCAACGCCTCACTCGTCTAGCCTACTACCATCCAAACTCGTCAAATATATCCATACCGTCATCAGACGACCAGTCATAGCTCGGTGCCCAAAACACAGAATCTCCATAATCGTTGATCCCGTCGAACATGTCTGTGATCCATAACGCCGGGGTGTAGTGCTCTGGTGACGTCGGTTGAGAAATGTTGTGGCTGGAATCTCAAGTCAGCACCAGCCCAGGACAAACTGTCAGCACAATGACTCACACATCCATCAAATGAGCAATCATCCCTTGTTGCGACATCCTCACCTCGGGCAAAAAGCGACACTCGAGCATACCCGGCACACCTTGTCATTCAGACTGATCAGCCCGTTCATGTCTCCGAGATCGAAATTCGGCTCGTCCGTCGTCAAGCGCTTAATCAACGGCTTGTCTGTCTCAAACGCTGGATCGTGCACGTTTCGAAAAGTGACCCCACGCCTTGCCAACGCGGCCTCGTGCTTCTGCACGTTTTCCCAAGCGTGCTGTTTGGACGCAAAGTGATCCACCTGCCAATAACAGTGAGAATAGTTTCATAAAAACATAGCAACTCACAATCTCTTCCCAAGTGTACACCCCATGGACTTGACACCGTCCACATCGATAGCCTATTCCGGTTCTCATCTCCAGGAACGTTGCTTTGGGCTTGCCTAAATATTCGAGTAGTTTGCGGGCAGCCTGTTGAGCCTCGACATGTCGTTTACACTTGGAAATATCAACTGGCTGCTTGGAACGAAACTCCATCGAGAATAGATCATAGCTCGGCGCAGGGTAGGTATCTGCTACCGCCGCATCGTATACAAGTGGGGGGCGAAGCTTCGACTTGGTCGATTGGAAAAGGCTATCAGCCCGAAGCAGGATCTTCAGGTTTGGCGACACATTCTCGAGTAGGTCATCGGTACCTTCGGGACCAGAAAGCGAAGCATCTGGTAGATCCGACCCAAGTCCGTCCTCGATGTAGCCCTCGCGAAGCAGGGCGGCGAGGTGATCTTGGATGTCCACCGTCCATTGGGAAGCACGCTGCCTGAGCTCCGGGAGATGTTGCTCGACCTCTGCCTCCATCGCTTCCACTGGCAGGTCATCCTCAAGGAACTCCTTCATCCGATCCCACTCGAGCGCGTCTACGATATCTGGGAATATGCCCTTGTGGATCACCTTGTAGGTAGAAGGCGCGCTACTGGAAGATGCACTTGAGCCAGGGATCGCAAATGGGGCAATGGTGACGTCCAGGATCGGCTCCCGCGCATCCTTGATTTCGGTGAGATGGCTGGTGAGCCGCACCCGTCTGTCGCGCTTCCTTTGGTCCCTTTCTCGTTGAAGCCGGTCCTGGCGGTTTGCCTCTAGAATCGGAATGAGCTTTGGCTGGAGATTTGCCCAAGCTTGCAATGGACGTCAGCAGTCCGTGTGACGTGGAGAAGATGGGGCTTACTCCGGTCAGTCAAAACCTTGGGTTGATCAACAAGACTAGACCACTCCCTGTTTCGAGGATAACGAATAACCAAGTCTTCGGCTTCCCAGCCCATTCCGAGTAGCCGGTTATTGATACTGCTCAATGATAAATATGGTATCGCGAACAATTCAAGAAACACGTACTCTTCACGTCGGCGCTTCTTGAGGTCTGACAGTTTGGACTCTCGATTTTCCTCCATCTCATCGAGGAAAAGCGTCAGCTCTAGGGCTTGCTTCCGTCGGGTGTCCAATTCCTCTGAACGAGCTGCCTTCCACGCAGCCAAACCGGTCGAGTCACCAGATATAGCAAACTCGTCGAGCCGATTTTGAACTTCGTCACCTCGCTCTTGAATGCGTACAAATCAAATCCCCAGCGTCTCTTTGGGTATGATTTCTTGAGACAAGAGTCAGCCAACACATCCAACAACTCAACATGGGAATCGACATACTGCTCGAGCTCAGAACCAGGCTGCGAACTTCGAGCGGAAGAGTGATTGTGTTCACGAGACTTGGAGGACGTGAGAATCGAACAAGAATAACTCGCCAGACCTACCTTGAGCTACGGCAAGATGGGCACAATCGAGCCCGTAACATCTCGTCCATGCGGCGACTGGCGGTCGTGCCGCACATCTAATAGTGTGAATATCAACCAACTGGACTTTGTACAAACCGTCGATGGTAGGCTTACCGAACAATTATGAGCGTAGATCAAGGACAAATAGTGAGGCTCGGATAGGTCGGGAGGACACAGCGCGATGCCTGGCACATTACGCATGGCGGCGTGCCAAATATGGATCGCAGATTTATTCATCAACAGCTGGCGGAAGAACTTGTTGGAACGAGATAGAGTGATGATATCCTTGGGGAATAGGTGACGTGTGATCTAACAGAATTGAACGAGCAGATTCGATTCGGAAACGGTGTGAGCGTACCTCGGTGAAGATATCAACCGGCATTTTCATCAACCCCGCAAGCCGCCCTTGTTTCCCGCGAACGTGCTTTGTACGAGGTGCAGGCTTGGCCCTGCGAGTAGTTCGCGCTCGCTTTCGCTTTGGTGCAGACGTTTCCTTGTCTTCAAACTCGTCTTCGTCGTCTTTCGAATCGTCTGCAAATGGCATAAGCTGATTGGCGCGCCCATCAATCTGGGGGGCTCACCAAAATCCGACTCGTGCTTCTCGGCCTTTGGCGGGGGCGATGATTCAAGCTTGTCAAACATGAGCGGGTCTGTTTTCTCGTCGGGCTCTGTTTTAGTTGCCCTGGAAAGGCGGGCACTAGGAGCCGAGTAAGCCACAGGCCCAGCGCGAGTTGAAAAATCCATCGCACCTCGAGCGTGTCTGTCGCATGGTCTGCCAACGCAGCAAATCCAAGTATGAAACGAGTCGATCTGCGCCGGTGGTGGTGGTTGGGAGCTGGAGTGACAGTGGCTAATCAATTAAATGATCTCCGTCGGCACGTGATCCGGCGCTAGGAACTCCACACCGGCACTTGCTCGAACGTTCTGCCGGCTCGACCTCACGCCGGGTAACCAATCAAGCTACTTTCTTTGCGGCCCATTGAATTGCCCCTATCGCGAATTCATAAAAGACGAAAACGGTCCGCACCAATCCACAACTCACTCATCGGCACCCAAGCGGGTCCCATTCGTGACTGTCCGGCGATCGCCCTCAATGTCTTGTCACTCCATGAACCCTGTACCGGAATTTCACATATGGGTGGCATCACATCGATGCTTTTTCACTTGAGATCGCAAACCACTCCCTGCGGCAAATCATCGATGAAGTGACATTGGCGTTTTTCACGAGGAGGGTTGGGCGAGAGTTGAACGGATCGGTGTACGCCCGTTCAACACCCCATTCAATCGATTTGTGAGCAAAATTCCATTCAACGTTGCGTTCAACGGTCCGTAAAATCGCCCTTGTGAAACCGCTAATGTTAGTGGGAACAAGAGGGGTTTTCACCAGGACGACTGCACAGGGCGCTGAACGGCACTTTGATTACAGATCGACTAACTAGAGCGTCGAGCGAGCGTGCAACGATCAGTTCAACGCCAGCCCAACGCCCCCATGAAAAGCACTATCGGTACCCGTTACGTTGGTGGCCTTTGCTACGGGTGCTCATTAGGATAGATTTCAATCGACAAATTAACGAAGCAGCACTGTTTTGTCTCACGCTTGTGCAATACACCGATTTGAAATAGTGTGATTGTATGTGTGACTCTCTGGACCTAACAAGACAGGCCGGCTATGTTATATTGATAATGCCCATTCAGAAGTCGACATATTGCCACATCCTCGAAGCGTACGTTCTTCACGATAGCTGATCCAACCGATTCCGCCCAAACCTGGATCCTAGCGCCGCTATTGGATGCGCTCTGACCCTTGCCCACTAACGTCACGTTCTTCTTTTCACCTTTTGAGTAACCATCGTACTAGACCCAAAACAACATATGCACCCACCATCATAGCAAGGTTCGTTAAGTGGCATGGGCAATAAAATGTTGAAATCAACGCTTGCTTGGTCACCGGTTCGCGGCTCCCTCGAGTCCATCTGCATTGGCCGGTACATTCTTCCTCCAGGATAGCGCGTCAAGTCGAATGCGAGCATTGGTCACGTACTGCGTGTCGGTAACCCAGTTGGACCCACTCCTAGGATCCTTCATTGCGGGGCCGAGCAACAGATGCCCAGAACGGCGAATTTATTTCATCCAAGTCTTATGAGTACTCTGTAGAACAACGCTTGGGGCAATGAAGCAATCGCCAATACACTAAACTTATATCATCACCGGGCAGTGCTCCGATCAGATAGCCGTCACTTCAAGTCTATCGATGAGCGCCGTTGGATCCGGATATAAGCCAAGGCCCTCAAGCACTCTTCCACCCTTACCCACCAACACAATGCGAGTAGTTACAAGCGACAACGAAGAATTTACGGTCGACGGAGATATCATCCACCGCATGGGGATATTCGCCGCCCACCCTGGTAAGTGTAGAGTTGGTCAGAGTTGCAAGCGCCGGCTTAAACTATTATCCCCAAGACGAGCAGTCAAACTCGGATGGACCCCTCCCTTTGCCAAATGTCTCGTCTTCAGTGTTCAAAAAGGTTTGAATCGTAATCGATTCTTCGATCAGTCTACATAATTCTACCAGGTCCTTGAGTATTGCGAGTATCATCGAGACGAGCCCCCAGTCCTTGCTTCCGACGAAAATAACGACGATCCTCGGAAGCGTCAAGTCATCGTAATCGGAGAATGGGATCAAAAGTTCTTTCAGGTCGATCAAGAGATGCTGTTTGAGATTATTCTAGCAGCAAATTACCTGGACATCAAGCCGCTGTTGTAAGTCGATAATAACGCTCGTTGTGTTTATCTATGCATACCGTTGCTAGGGATGTTGGTTGCAAAACGGTAGCGCAAATGATTAGAGACAAAACACCAGGAGAAATTCGCAAATTATTCAACATCACCAGTGGTTTCACACCTGAAGAAGAGGTACGAGCGCAAACGTTTTGATGCGTACTCGAGATTGACGGCTCTCAGGCCCAGATCTTGAAGGAGAATGCAAGTCCTCCACGGCCATGAGATTGATATTATGCTAAAGCATTATGTAGGAATGGGCAGAAGATCGATGAAGATTCTATGATGGACTTTGGTCATAAGGGCTGACCCAAAATGAAACTCTACTATCGTCATTCAACACCACACAACTCATCCAGTAATGGTTCACTGCGTCCTGATTAATTAATATGGTGCATTTCAATGTCATCTTGGCTTGGAAGATATGCATACCATTATAAATCCATAGCACAGCCTGCAGGAATCCATCACAATGTTCCAACTTGCACACCTCCGATGGGTCAGCCACCCACCAAGCGCCCGATTACACCGAGCATAAAACCAGCCACAATGAATCCAATAAATTGCAAGCACACCCACCAACCATGGTGGCATCCTTGCCCAAAGTCAAACTTGTCACCAAAGACAAGCAAGGGTTTGGCATCGACTGGGGAGTGTTTCAAATGTTTGGCATGTTTGTGCCCCAGGATGGTACATGTTGCATTGTGCAAGAGATCAAAGTGTACTATGAATTCAACGCACTATGATTAAGAATACACCTAAAGTTAGGGGGGTTCCAACACCCAAGTCCAATGTCACTATAGGACATACACCTAAGTCCAACCACCTAAATCCTAGGGGTGGTTTTGGATTTAGGTGTATGCATTGCACTAGGGGGGTCTTACACCTAATGAGATTTTTGGATTTAGGTGTTCTGTTGCACAAGGTGACACTTATGCCTAAACAATCAAGATAAGAGTTAGGTGATGTATTAAAGGTGTTAAGTACAACTAATCCTCTATTGGCTCAAGCTTGAGCTGTTCCTGGTGGAACACTGTCTGAACAAGCAAGCTGCTCCAATTGACAATCACCCACTCCCCTCCAGACTTCTTGCCTTGCATCTCCACTTGACCTACCATGTGCTTTACCACTGTAATGTCAAGAACAAAGGATTGGCCAAGTTTTGTATAGGACACCAATTCAGTTGTAGCATCACTGTATGCATCCCTTGCTTCAGTTATATGCACCAGGATGTGGAGTTGATCTTTGTTAACTCCAAATTGGGGGTTGGCAGGGAGGACAAGGGTGAGGATAAAGTTGAGGTGGCCATAACCAGTCACCTGGACCATCTCTACTTTGGCCCTCTGACAGCTTGCATTCCTGTCAACCTTGTGTACAAACTATAGATTTGTTAGTAGATAGAATGAAATAAAGTGATAGCACTCACCTGAACAAACAAAGCATCTCAACTTCCATACAATGATAGTTTGTTTGTCACACAGGCACTCCAAATGTGGTCTCCTGTTATGGATCACTAACATTTTTCTATTATTTTAGTCTGCTCTGCCAACCTCAATTGATGCCTCTGTAATTAAATTGTGAATTACTTGAATTTGTATGTGCCTCAATTGTACTATTTTGCATTCCATTAAGTATTACAAATTATCAGCTTTCCAATACATATTTCATTAAGTTTTTATGATAAGATCTCAGAGAGATACAGAGGTTGCAATATTTCCTCTTATCAGGAGATATTGATTACAACATTGCACCACTCATATCTTGGCAACCACTTACACTATCAAAGCAATCTTATGCTCTACTGATAGCTAATCTTTGGCAGTATCTGCTGCCTGAAGATTGTTGTGATCCACCAAATCCTCATGCTGGAATGGCCTGAAGATCATTAGAATCTTACTGGACCATCAATCAAGATCTAATGACTCCAGTGAGTCAGGAGAGCCTTCCAAATTCATCCAGAAGCTTCTCTGACTCACTTTATGACTCACAAGGTGTAGCCTCCATTCATTACATGTATATACTATGATGATATGATCTACAAGCCAATAGCAGGTCTCAGATGCATCAATGCCTTCAATCCACACCCTGTCTTTACTCTCATATCCTATACTGGGCTAGGGTGTACCCCAAGTATAGCAGTACCCTCTTTTGATGATTGCACTGGCATGCATGTATCTATTTGGCTGTGGAATGCCCTCCTCAGGGTATAAAAGGACCTCCTCTGAGGCCCTTCCAGACCACCCTTCACTCCTCTACTCAACCCAGACCAGTTATTGGTTTCCTTTTTCTCTTTCTATTTCTCTTGTCTGTGTGTGATTTCTTATATAACTAGTACTGAAGAATATAGTACCATATTAGTTATATACTGTCTGATTCATTGTATCTTATATACAGAGTTATATAAGGATACAATACTGCCTGATTGAGTGTGACATTAAGTACCAGCTATTAGAGGAAATCTAAGTACCTGTAGCTGAGGAAGTACATGCATTAGGCAACCCACCATCTATCCTATAAGCTATTGCTTAAGCCTAGTATTAAGATTAGTATCAGTTAGTCCAAGCAACTAGGGCTGAACTACATTTAAGATATCTAAGGGAACCTGAGCATAGTAGTCTTGCTCTTTATACCTATAAATTAGTCAGTTTACACTGTGAAAGATTAAGACTACCTTGAGTGTTTGTTACAGGTCAGGGTACACTTGAATATCCAGAGCTTAAGCAAATGTAGATATGTTAGTATACACTAATTGTACTCAATACTTCTTAGACTAGAGTAAGAAGGCTCAAAGTAGTTGCAATGCAATCAAGTAACACTCAAGGTAGTCTTAATCTTTCACAGTGTAAACTGACTAATTTATAGGTATAAAGAGCAAGACTACTATGCTCAGGTTCCCTTAGATATCTTAAATGTAGTTCAGCCCTAGTTGCTTGGACTAACTGATACTAATATTAATACTAGGCTTAAGCAATAGCTTATAGGATAGATGGTGGGTTGCCTAATGCATGTACTTCCTCAGCTACAGGTACTTAGATTTCCTCTAATAGCTGGTACTTAATGTCATGCTCAATCAGGCAATATTGTATCCTTATATATCTCTGTATATAAGATACAATGAATCAGACAGTATATAACTAATCTGGTACTTTATTCCTCAGTACTAGTTATATAAGAAATCACACACAGACAAGAGAAAATAGAAAGAGAAAAGAAACCAATAACCAGTCTGGGTTGAGTAAGAGGAGGAGGTGGTCTGGAAAGGCCTCAGAGGAGGTCCTTTTATACCCCAAGGAGGGCATTCCAGAGCCAAATAGATACATGCATGCCAGTGCAATCATCAAAAGAGGGTACTGCTACACTTGGGGTACACCCTAGCCCAGTATAGGATGAGAGAGTAAAGACAGGGTGTGGATTGAAGGCATTGATGCATCTGAGACCTGCTATTGGCTTGTAGATCATATTATCATAGTATATACATGTAATGAATGGAGGCTACACCTTGTGAGTCATAAAGTGAGTCAGAGAAGCTTCTGGATGAATTTGGAAGGCTCTCCTGACTCACTGGAGTCATTAGATCTTGATTGATGGTCCAGTAAGATTCTAATGATCTTCAGGCCATTCCGGCATGAGGATTTGGTGGATTGCAATGATCTTCGGGCAGCAGATACTGCTGAAGATTAGCTATTGATAGAGAATAAGATTGCTTTGATAGCATAAGCGGTTGCCAAGATATGAGCAGTGCAATGTTGTAATCAATATCTCCTGATAAGAGCAAATATTGCAACCTCTGTATCTCTCTGAGATCTTATTGTAAAAACTTAATAAAATATGTGTTGGAAAGCAGTAAATTTGTACTATTTAGTGGAATGGAAAATAGTACAATTTGGAGCACATACAAATTCAAGTATTTCACAAATTAATTACAGAGGCATCACTTGAGGTTGGCGGAGCAGACTAAAATAATAGAAAAATGTTAGTGATCCATAACGCCTCTGTACCATTGCTTTCACATTGATGTATCTCCATGTTCCCACTCTGCTTTATCCATTGTGCTGCATATATAAATCAATGTATGGTCACCTCAATACAAAACAACATCTTACCCCTCTCACTTGCAATACTTGCACTACTGAAGAGCTCAATCACATATATTTGCTGTGCTATTATCCATTGAAGTGCATACACATTGTTCTGCTTCAGCACATGTAAAGTACCATTTTATCTGCAAATTAATCACTCTCAAAGAAGTTGACCTCCAATGGATCCCTACCAAGGAGTAGGTCACAGATGTGCTTACTAAGCCCCTAGGACACCTCAAATTCACTTGCTTTGTTTTTGCAATGGGAATGGCTTGATTCCTGTTTCTTTTTCTTTTATATTTTCTTTTCACCTGCACATTCACACACAAGATTGAGTGGGTGTGTTGAATTTACAATCATATCTGTTCATGTATGCAGTGTGTTTGTATCAGTTTACTTATCTCTGATATCATGCATATCTCTGTGAAAAAAATTTCTCCTTAGTTCTCTACCTTCATAGTTTAGCTAAGGTATAGTTTTTCTTTCTTTTCATGTGTTTCTCTTTCTTACTGTACACCATAGAATGATTTGTATTTAAGTATAGTATATACATGAGTTCTCTACCTTTGTAGTTGAGCTAAGTACAATTTGCATTTAGCTCCCCTGAAACCTCCCTGTGTAAGAAATGAGGCCCAGCAAAGCATGTAAGACTACTTTTCAGGGGTGCCCAGATGCTTGACTATGTTTTTACAGGTGTTTGTTGCTCAGGTTCTAGCGTTAGAGTTGAAATTCTCACAATGCAGTGGCTATATGCGGGAGCAAAAGAAGCAGAAGTCATCATTGTGTTTGCTGAGCTCTTGCCAACAACTTTTTATAAGTGTTGAAGACGCATTTCATACAAGGGGAACCGGGGACGGAGGCAGGGGACTGGTTTACAAAGTTTCTCATGAGCCTGGCTCTGCTTCCTTGTGAATCAATGGGGGGTCAGGATCTTGATGAGGGTGTTCCCAGTCTCTGAATTTGCTTGTCTGTCCCCACCCGTTTTGGATCTGGGATTGCAAATTCAGGGACTGGTCACGAGTCTAGGAATCTGCAGTGATTGGTTATGTGACGCTCTGGACCTAACAAGGCAGGCCGGCTATGTTATATTGATAATGCCCATTCAGAAGTCGACATATTGCCACATCCTCGAAGCGTACGTTCTTCACGATAGCTGACCCAACCGATTCCGCCCGAACCTGGATCCTAGCGCCGCTATTGGACATGCTCTGACCCTTGCCCACAAATGTCACGTTCTTCTTTTCACCTTTTGAGTAACCATTGTACTAGACCCAAAACAACATATGCACCCACCATCATGGCAAGGTTCGTTAAGTGGCATGGGCAATAAAATGTTGAAATCAACGCTTGCTTGGTCACCGGTTCGCGGCTCCCTCGAGTCCATCTGTATTGGCCGGTACATTCTTCCTCCAGGAAAGCGCGTCAAGTCGAATGTGAGCATTGGTCACGTACTGCGTGTCAGTAACCCAGTTGAACCCACTCTCAGGATCCTTCATTGCGGGGTCGAGCAACAGATGCCCAGAACGGCGAATTTATTTCATCCAAGTCTTATGAGTACTCTGCAGAACAACGCTTGGGGCAATGAAGCAATCGCCAATACACTAAACTTATATCATCACCGGGCAGTGCTCCGATCAGATAGCCGTCACTTCAAGTCTATCGATGAGCGCCGTTGGATCCGGATATAAGCCAAGGCCCTCAAGCACTCTTCCACCCTTACCCACCAACACAATGCGAGTAGTTACAAGCGACAACGAAGAATTTACGGTCGACGGAGATATCATCCACCGCATGGGGATATTCGCCGCCCACCCTGGTAAGTGTAGAGTTGGTCAGAGTTGCAAGCGCCGGCTTAAACTATCATCCCCAAGACGAGCAGTCAGACTCGGATGGACCCGTCCCTTTGCCAAATGTCTCGTCTCCGGTGTTCAAAAAGGTTTGAATCTTACTCGATTCTTCAATCTGTCTATATAATTCTACCAGGTCCTTGAGTATTGCGAGTATCATCGAGACGAGCCCCCAGTCCTTTCCGACGAAGATAACAACGGTCCTGGGAAGCGTCAAGTCAGCGAGATCGAAGAATGGGATCAAAATTTTTTTCAGGTTGATCAAGAGATGTTGTTCGAGATTATTCTGGCAGCGAATTACCTGGACATCAAGCCACTCTTGTAAGTCGATAATAACGCTCGTTTTGTTTATCGATGTATACCGTGGCTAGGGATGTCGGTTGCAAAACCGTAGCGCAAAGGATGAGAGGCAAAACACCAGATGAAATTCGCAAATTATTCAACATCACCAGTGATTTCACACCTGAAGAAGAGGTACGAGCGCGAACATTTTGATGCGTACTCGAGATTGACGGCTCTCAGGCCCGGGTCAGGAAAGAGAACGCAAGTCCTCCACGGCCATGAGATTGATACTATGCTAAAGCATTACGTAGGAATGGTCGGAAGACCGATGAAGATTCTATGATGGACTTTGGTCATAAGGACTGGGCCAAAATGAATCTCTTCTATCGTCACTCGGCACCACACAGCTCGTCTAGTAGTAGTTCACTGTGTCCTGACTAATTAATATGGTGCATTTCACTCTCATCTTGGCTTGGAAGATCTGCATACAATTATGAATCCATAGCACAGCCTGCGGAATCCATCACAATGTTCCAACTTGCCCCACCTCCGATGGGTCAGCCACCCACGAAGCGCCCGATTACACCAAGCATAAAACCAGTCACGATGAATCCAATAAATTGCAAGCACACCCACCAAGCATGGTGGCATCCTTGCCCAAATTCAAACTTGTCACCAAAGACAAGCAAGGGTTTGGCATCGACTGGGGAGCGTTTCGAATGTTTGGCATGTTTACGCCCCAGGATGGTACGTGTCGCATTGTGCAAGAGATCAAAGTGTACTATGAATTCGACGGTGCTGTAGACGAAATAGAGTGACCCACGGGTCAAATACCGCTCTCGGGAATCTCTTCAGCCGTTTTCCAACAGGTACGTTCTCCCAAGTCCAAATTCGAGATCCAGAACCAACCGCGCTGCAAGTCCTCGAGTTTTGCGAGCACAACAAAAATTACTCTGAACTCTCGACCGATAGGAGGTGGTTTGTGAAAGTTGTCCGGACAGACTGGAATGTCGCGTTTATATCCACCGTAGAGGAAAAGATGGTGTATGATATCATACCGGCTGAAAAGTATCTCTCGATAAGAAGCCTGATGTACTACTCGCTCGCTGTCTGGAATATGAAGCCGACTTTGACGATCGACCAGGGAGTTGGGGTCACTTCGATACATATGGCCAAGCAGATTTGTACGACTTGTCTGCCAAGAAACCGAGCCGGGCTCGCTTATAGGGGTACCTTCATCCGCCGTTACATTGTTGGGCTCTAGTCGATCCTCGTAGCGAAATCCACGAACGAGCTTGTGCTCGATTGGCTGAATATAACCGATGCGTCAAATTGCAGCTCGGCTCCGCGGCACGGAATATGAATCAAGGCCAAATAGCCATAGCGGTGAATTGTTGCGACACCCAACCACGCTTATAGCGCTTTGCAAGAGTACATGCCGGTTGAGGTTTCAAGCGCTCGAGTCGGAAGCAAACCAAGGGAGTCCAAAAAGCGAAAAACACGCGTGGCACAATGAGGTGAAGCTCAAAGAGGGGTTTAGAGCCACATTCTGAATTGCAGATGAATTGCGAACATTTCTATGTACATATTGTTCGAAAATGCTATGGTTGAAAAACAGCCTCCTCAGGGTGGAATCGTATTTTGCATAATTTATTTGAGCCCAACTGGAGCCCAATCTGGTAATGGATAGAAAAAACAACAAAGTCGGAGGTGGACGCTTTCGCCAAAATCTCGACAACAGTTATCCCTGGAAAGTCACCCTTTGTTTCTTTCGACAGCAAAGCTCCAGAGAAGCTGAGCTTTGCGCATACACAGATAAGTTCCTTCCATATGTTCTGAAAATTTTTTATCCAATCGATGCCAATAGAGTGGCGTGTATTAATACCGCTAATGGCAAACTGCTGCCAGCCTTATAAGCGCACAGCTAGGGCACCTTTAAATCTCAAATTTTGAAAGCAGCTTCACTAACAAGACCATAGCAAATCAGCAAAAATCGCCTTCTCTGGAGCTTAGCTATCGCAAGAAACAAAGGGTGACTTTCCAGGGGATAAACCCCTGTTTGCCTGTTGTCGATATCTTAGCGAAAGCGTCCACCCCCGACTTTGTTGTTTTTCTATGTATTACCAGATGCCCAACAATTGCCCTTGCCAGATTTGGCTCCAGTTGGACCCAAATACTTTGTGCAAAATACGATTCCACCCTAAGAAGAATGTTTTCAACCATAGCATTTTCGAACAATATGTACATAGAAATGTTTGCAATTCGTCTGCAATTCAGAATATGGCTCTAAATCCCTCTTTGAGCTTCAACTCACTGTGCTATGCGTGTTTTTCGCTTTTTGGACTCCCTTGGTTTGCTTGCGAGTCGAGCGCTTGAAATCCGGACAGACAACTACTTTTTCAAATCGCTGTAAACTCGGTTCATTTATTTAGCCTAAAACATAAAAATATAGACGTAGATTTTCGCATTTCCGAGGGGGGTCACTTTTCAGAGCTAGAGACCATGGTGATTCCACCATCGTGACATGTAACGTAACGTAACGCTTGATCGGGCTGGAGCCATCAGGCGGTGCGTCCATCTCGTGTCATTCGCCACGTCAAGCACTCGGCTTCGTCCACCCAGCTCAGACCAAAGATTCAGCGCGAATAAAAAAAAAACACGAAAAAAGATGGCAGCTGTGTTTCTGTCGTACGGAATCTCGAATATTGCTATGGGCCTTGTGCTCATGGTTCAACCCGAGGCGTTGTACGATAGCTTGCTTGCGCATTATGTCCACCAAAAGACAGGTTTCGTATGTGTTGTCTTTTTCTCGTCAAATGGGATGAATTAATTCAAGTGGTGTGGATAGCCCATGTCGAATGTCCGAGCCGCACCTGGATTCAACAATGCGCTGGCATGCATGACTATAGCAGTCGGCGCAGGCGCCACTCGCGCGAGCTTAACCGGCTCGAGGACGGCCCAATCATGCATCAGTATGTATTCCTTTTCATGCATCACCATCCGAACGACTCACGTTACGCACGACCAGCTCTGATGTCGCTCGTCTGGACGATCGCCATGCTCGCGACCATCGTCGTCACGCCCAATATCGTATCCGCCACCCACGTCATTTCTGTGGTCCTCGATGTCGGGCTTACGATTGCCTTGTTTGTTGCTGGCGGGTTCTCTGTTCCCGAGTTGGTTGGGTTGGGTCAAAAGCCGACGACCCCGAGGAGGGTGTCGAGTTCAAAGAAAAAGTAAAGTTGGAAAATGGCTGTGTGTACTTCGTTTTCTGTGGATAATTGATGCGCTCGATCGGAGTTTCGATCGATTGAATGTGTGGAGAGATGCGTGGGCCGCGGGATCGACGTCATTGGCGCGGGTGCATGAAATCGAGCATCGGGGTGGCTGAAATCAAACGCTATAAACGCCAGCATCGGGTTGAATTTCTGGGCATAGCTCGAGTCCTCTCCCCGACGTACCCGCACTCAAAAAGAATCATGTCGTCGTTGCCGCCCCGTATGCCTGCTGTACGCTGTATACCTCGCTGTGAGGCATCTTTACTAACGGCGACGATAGCACGAAGCGCAGACCGTACCTAAACATCTGAATCGCCTCGCCAAGCGTGATCCCCAGTTGTATCCCGTACGTGTTTGCGCCTTTTTTTCGTGGGCGCTCGCTGACAGGATCGACTAGCTCGCCGCGATCGTCCTCGCCACCGTCGGCGTTGCGGGCTACTTTTTCAGTCGAAACCCGACGGGGGCGGACAAGGGCCATATTCCATCATCCATGCCCTCGACGCTCAAGGCTGGGGTGGACAACTACAAGTCGGACGGGCTGCCGAGTATTTCAAGAGGCGAAAAGGCTCCTGGATCAAGCTGAGAACGCGTAAAATGTAATATAGAGTATTCTACATTGAAGAGACCCCGGCGAGAAGTCGGGCCTCGTCACGCATTTGTATGTTGCCGGTGATCATCGGAACTGTGGCGGGAATGAGCCGGCGGGACGAGGATGATGAGTGTGTGACGTCACCTGGCGGCCGCTGATCAAGCCAGAACCAGCATATAAGAGAGCCGCCATGGGACGACAACGGTGACCCGACCATCGCCACTTCTGTCGTACGTGCGGCCCAAGACGTTGATCTGATACCCGCTGACGACGACGCCAGATATTCAAATGTCGCCACTACCGCCTCGCCAACCCGGTGTACGTATTGCCCATTTGTCATCGCGGTCATGCTCATGACGTGAAAGGATAGAGAGGAGACCACGATCGGCACCGCTAGGACCCCGGAATCTGCTTGGCTCGCTCTTTTCCTCGACTTTCCCCCTCTCGGTTTTCCACTCTGTCTCTCTCAATCTACTCCCTCTGCTTTAGCCTCTGTCTAGTTCTAATCTTGTGCATGGCCTCTCGAAGGGCAACCTCCTCTATGCTGTCCTCTGGTCCAACAACCCGAGGAACAACAACCAAACAGAAGACTCTGCCACCTGCTGACCCTGCGGCCCCTGCAAACCCCCCTGCCTCTGTGCCTTGCCCCCTCTCTGGCAAGCCAAAGATGTTCCTGACCTCAGTTAACAGAGCCTGTAGCTTCCTAAGGCAGCAAAACCTCCTAGACAACAAAGACGACATCATCACCCCTGGTCTCATCCTCAATTTCCTCTCACACCTAGTCAACCGCCCAGATGTGTCATCCAATATTGCCGCATACATCGCATCCATCGCCCTTGTCCTACTGCCCGCCCTCAAGCTCAGGCTCAGCCAAGAAAGCAAATTATCTGAGTTGACAGATAAGATAGACAAAGTTCTGGAAAAGGGCGAAAAGTCCAGTGAGTCCATAGAGCACCCTGACCTCACCAAGAAGCTCGCCGGACTGGAAAATAAGCTTGGTGCCCTTACCAAGCTAGTCAAAAAACTGCAGGTTTCTACAGATGTGGCCGAGAACGCGGCCACAGAGACTCAAAAGTCCATGTTTGAGCTGCACCAGATGCTTGTGACAGATGGTGCAGCTGGTATGGACGCTCCGGGCCCCGTGTTGCCCAGCCCGCCTACCTTCGCCGCCGCCGCTAGGGGCCCGCCTGTAGCTTCTGTTGACGCATGCACCAGGCCCCTATCGGCCAAGCAGGCAGTCACTTTGGCAAAGCGAACACATTCGCAAGGAGCGTGGATCACCATCCAGCCCAAGACAAAGACAGTCAGCAACCAACTTGGCACTTGCTCAGCCCGTGACCTAGTTGAGAGAGCACAGACAGCCGCAGACAAAATGTGGACTGCACTAGCCCCCACTCTGGATTTTGTCAGCAAACCCTGCCCTATCCTTACCTTCCACACCGCCCGAGTCCTAGCAAAAGGAGGAGTCCACTTCGACATGGCAGACCGAGCTCAGGCAGCTTTCCTGAGCCATGCAAGCATCGCCTCCGCCTTTGAGAAAGCTTTCGGGGATGTCACCTGCGATGGCCAAGGAGCGGTGGTTCTACTTCAGTGTGCCCCAGTCAAGTGGACCCTGGAAGACCCCTCCTCCCTTTGCACGCTAGAGAGGGAGAACCAGCTCGAACATGGCACCATTGTCTCAGCAGCCTGGGGTAAAGCCCCTCACCTCCAGAAACACAACCAGCTCACCAGCACCGTCAAACTCTGGCTCCGGTCACAAAGGATAGCAGACAACCTCATAATCCTTGGAGGTCAGCTCCTGAATGCCCCAGTGCTCTTCCGGATGCTCTGGCAAGAGCCAACCCAATGCTACAAGTGCCAGAAATACAGACACAAGGGGGTGAAATGCAAGGCTCTCTACGACACCTGCAGTGGATGCAGAGGCCCGCACAGGGGAGGTGACTGCGATAAGCCTGAGGCCTTGCACTGCGTTAGCTGCAAATTGGATGAACATTGCTTGTGGGACCGGAAATGCCCTGTCTTCAAGGTGGAGCTGGAGAAGCTCAAACGACATGCTGGGTCCAACTCCCTCCTCTACAACACCATGCGTGAAGCAGAGCTCACTGCCCCCCAATCCCGCCCGATTTTCCATATGCCCCCCACTGTCGGTGAAGCCCGGTCCTCCTTTGCCACGGGTAGCAACCTCTGCCCAGTGAGGAATGCGAAAACTCACCAATCCCATCTGACTTTCACGGCTCGCGAAAAGGCTACAGCTGAAACCGAAGTAGAAACTGCCCCTGCGAACTTGAGCAATTGTCCTTTCCCCCTGCACATCTCAAGCCCTTTGCACTTCGCGATCCCACCGCCCAGCCCGCACTACCAGCTCCGCAACTTTGATCCTGCCCTAGACTCCCCTGCCTCGACAGCCCCATCCTTGCCATTGTCAGCCTCCCTCACCATAATTGCGTAATGTCTATCACACCTGAACCTCATACACCAGCACAGAATAATGTTATCATTTGGCAATTGAACACGAACAAGTTGGACACGGCGCAAATAGCATTTAACCATGACCCCAATACCCTTAAAGCCACTATAATCGCCATACAAGAACCATACCTGGACCACCTTGAATTGTTGCGCACCCCAGTGGGATGGCGGCCACTATACCCATCGACCCACCGCTCCCCAAACGCCCCTAGATCTAGAGTCTTCTTTGCAGTGAACCCAAGGACCTCCACAAACGAGTGGGAACAAGTGGAATCCCCATGCCCGGATGTAATTGCCCTTTGCATTAAATCCTTGATGGGCCCAATTTTGGTGGTCAACGTCTATAACCCATGTGACAAAAACTCCTTGCTCCCCCATGTACAGAATCTGCTTAAAGCGGCCCAACCGGAAGAGCACTGTGTCCTCCTTGGGGATTTCAACTGGCACCACCCTGAATGGGATGAAGCCAGAAATGCTCATCTCTTCACCACCGCAGCCTTAGATCTGGCCCAGCCCCTACTAGATATAGTAGGCAAGTTCGGGCTAAAAATGGCCCTCCCCAGAGACATCCCAACACTCAGGTCCACCTCATTGGACAACCTCACAAGACTGGACAATGTCTTCATGTCAGCCTCACTCCTCGAAGCACTAGTTGCATGTCAAGTTGTCCACAAAGCACCACCGCCCTGTACCAACCACTTCCCTGTCTACATGGAATTCAACACTTCAGCAAGGTCCGCGCCCAACGAGTCCAAACGTAACTTTTCAAAGGCAGACTGGGAGCTATACCGATCATGCCTAGCAGTCCATCTGTCTGGTCTGCCTGGTCTCAGATACATACATGACCAAGAGGCGCTGGACACCTGAGTCAAGGGTATTAGGGAGGCAATACAACGTACTGTGGCAGAATCGGTCCCCCTGCTCCACCTGGACATGAAATCCAAGCGGTGGTATATCAAAGAACTGAGGGTGCACCGGCAAGAAGTCAGGAAGCTAGCTGGCTTGTCCTACCGAAACCAATGGCACGCAGGAGCCGAGGTCCACAAAGACTACCAGGTACAAAGAAACAAGTACAAGCAGGCTATGCAGGATGCACGTCGGCAGCACTGGGAGGAGTTCCTGAATGGGCTAGACGAAGATACAATGTGGATAGCGGCTGGGTACCTTAAGGAGGGGACCTCTGATGGGGGTTGAGCAAGAGTCCCCAACTTGAAATACACATGCCCAGATGGATCCAAGGCGGTAGTGTCGTGACCCTCTGGAGGCTCCCTTGTGGAGCACTTAAGTAGTGGCTGCGTTGACGGTTTGGTGCTATGGGGTATGTATTGGGTGTTCTAGTTACAGTGTTTGCTATGGTCTATGGTGGTTGACAAGATAAAGCAAGCTGAGGCGTCCAGTCTTGCTTTATCCTCCTTATATATACCTGTGGCTGCGGTGGCTGCGGACATATTATCTAAGCACACTCCGCAGTAGGTGTAGGTTATGTATAGTACTATGGGTTAGGTAATTGTTTGTCTTAAGTTTGTGCGGCTCCGAATCTTATAGAGCCGCGCGAGGTCCGAGGGGTAGGCGCTGAGGTCACGTGATCCTGCCGTAAGCGCCAAGATCACGTGACAACTCGCTCCTCGCTCCAAGTAACATGGGAGAGAAATGCTGGAGCGAGTTCAAGGTAACCACCGTAAGCGCTGAGGTCACGTGACCCTTCTGTAAGCGCCAAGATCATGTGACAACTCGCTCCTCGCTCCAAGTAACAATGGAGAGAAATGCTGGAGCGAGTTCAGGGTAACCACCGTAAGCGCCGGCTAAGCGCCGAGGTCACGTGACCTTGTTTATGGCTTGTTTCGCTTAGGAAAAATGCCATAAATCTGTAGAAATATTTGGTTGTTTTGTTATGTCCATTTGACGGGTCATAACATTATCCCCCCCTTTGGACATGTCTTGGGGGACCTCGAGACATGGTTTAGTTCCTTATGCAAAAGGAATCTCATGCACCAAGGAGGTTAAGGGCGCTGGACTCGAACCAACAACCTTTCGGCTGATTCAGTATCGTTTGATGAGGTCAGGCTGAGTCAGGCTAGACCCCTTAACCTCTCCGTTACATGAGATTGTTTTTCTTTTCTTTGTTGTGGAGGTTATTTAGGGGTGAGGATTTGTCTGCTTCTTCTCAGAAAGCCCCAACTGTTTGGATGGGCATAGCAGAAGTTGTACAGTACCATAAATTATTCTAAGGGAATACAAAGAATGGCTTTCCTCCTGCATACACCCATTCCACATTTCTTGATACCCATAGGTCCCCTTCTTCCCCCTCTATGTCTGACCAACATTTCATGATTGCCGACCAGCTATTTCCCAGAATGACTGTTGGCCATACCTTCATCGATTTCACATGCGCGTACCTGCCTGTGAAGTCCGCCTCGTACTGGCTCAGGGCCTTGAGCGAGTACTTCCCATTCGACTGGACCATGTCATCCAGGATCCAAATGTCGGCATCTTCCGACAAGTTGCCCATATTCCACACATTGCACATCCGGCTGTGGCAGCCCTTGGATCGTGCATATGCTGTTTTCCCCGTTCCAGTTTCTCCTTCTATCACCAGGATGCGATGGCGCACCCCTCTTCCCTTCTTCTCGACTTCCTCAGCAAACCATCTGTCTGCTCGGTCGATGTGCTCCCGGTCTTCCGGGACCTCTAACTCCACAGGGATTGCAGGCATGCAACCCCGGTCTTCCTTGTATGTGTACTCGGCATATGCTTGTACCAAGTTCCACGTCGTCACCATCTGGAGGGGGTGGAGGCGCTTGAACGCCTGGTAGTACTCCTGTTTTGTTGCTGAGGCAACAATCTCTGTCCCATCCTCCAAGTCTGCCTCCATCCTTGACCTTTTTCCACCCTTTCCCTTTACCAAAATCTCCTCCAACCTTTCCAAGGTCAGGTCCCCTGCCATCAGGTCCTCTATCTCCTCGCCATTAGCTCCAACGTCCTTCCAAAGATAGTTGAAGGCATCCCTTGCTGGGTTGCCTCCTGGTCCGTCCTTGAGGTCCTTCGGCAGGATGTTGGGGTGTTGCCCCTCGAAGTCCCAGAACCGGGTGTTCTGGGTGTTCCAGCTGCCCTTCTGCTCCTGACTGATGGAGAGGGCGTGGACATGGAGGGGCCGGGCTGGGTCGTAGTTTGGTTCCTCAGGGTTGTGGCGTTCCACCACTGCCAAAGTCGCCCAATGATTTGGCTGTTGGTGGCAGAACGCCTTGTATCAGGCGACAAGCCCACTTGAGGGCTGATCGTGTAGCTTCGACCAGGTTAGCAGCACCGCCCTGGTCTGGACGCGGAACCGAGGGGCCGGCACGGTTTCGGTCAGCTCTTTGGACCCTCGATCCGTCGGCGTAGGCTGCATAGAAGCGGGTGAGGGGGCTCGGCTTGATACCGAGGGCGCTGGCGATGGCAACGCCGACCTCTGCCCTTCGCTTGATCCGCTTGGCTGGGGTGTTGCCGCGTTCGATCCATTTCCGCTTAGCATCGTTTACAGTTTTAGAGGTACTTGGGGACTGGGAAGAGAGCATGAGAGTGCAGGTTATCTTGGGCCTTGTGCTTGTCTATATAAGCTGCAAGGTCTGTTCTAATTGTCACATGACTCCATCTTGCATTTGTTGTGATCACATGACCTTATTTTGGTGATGATGCATCTCCGAGGGGTGCCCTCCCATCCGTTCCTCCGCGTCGGCCTTGATCCTCGCTACGCTCGGGGCCTCCGCTCCCCCACTTCAGTCGGTGCCCCCTCTCCGACCCCTCCGGTAGTTAGGGGATAGCGTATATTCACGTGACTAGGCTAGGTCATGTGATTCCTGTGCTTTGTTGTTTGTTTTCTGGCATGTGGTCACGTGACTAGGCTAGGTCATGTGATTCCCGTGCTTTGTTGTTTGTTTTCTGGCAGGTGGTCACGTGACTAGGCTAGGTCATGTGATTCCCATGCTTTGTTGTTTGTTTTCTGGCAGATGGTCACGTGTCTGTTGGTGTCACCTGACCAGTCCTTGTTTTGATGTTTGTGCAAGTTATTGTGTTGCACTGTGATTTTTTAATGTTTGTGGTTTTGTTGTTTTCCTTCCTCATCCCGTCTTTACTATGCGTGTTATTTCCCTTAACTACAATCCCCTTGACTGCACCTGCTGGTCTCTCCCTGAGGGGGAGTACTGCGCCTACTGTGATGCTGTGTGCGACGCCTCCCTTGAAGACTTCTATCAAGGTGTTGGGGACTGGTTCTTCTGTGGGGTGCCAGGTATGTGTGTTCGTTCTTTCATTCTCACATAGCTAACTTGTTCTGTAGAAGAGCGCATCCTCCTTGATGGTCGGGCCCATGAGGCCACCCTTGAGCGTGTCTGGGCGCTCGTTGATCAGGACTACAAGTCCTTTGAGGAGCTCTCACCAGGCTGCTCTTGCCAATTCTTCGAGGAGGGCTCTGCTCCCTTGTTTGATGAGGCTTCGCCCTTTGCAGTGTCTGGTTCTGGGTGTTTCCAGAACTACATGGCCGACTTCCCAGGGGGGGAGGCTCCTTGGCTGCAGCCCACTACCTGGTCAGTTGTTCAGACCAATAAGAAGGATAAAGGGGCAAGAAGCCCTATACCCGGCCCCTCAAGGGCAAACGTAAAAATAGAGAGTAAAAGAAATGTATTAAGTTTGGTGTGTAAAAGAAAAATAAAACTCTTATACATTCGGGAGACAATTTGTGGGAGGCAAAGTGGTCATATGGGGGTTGGTTCCAACAGTGGCACCTCCTCCAGAGCTTCGACAAGCTCGTTTTCCCCCACTGGTCCCAGTCCTGTTTGGCTTCCTCCGCAGCTGGGTCCAGGGTGGGTTCCTTTATTTCTGGCTTGGCTTCTTCCTCAGCCACGACCAGTGATTCTAGGCTTGATGTAAGGCTTGTCATATCAGTGTCGTAATTGGTGTTTTTGTTTGGGTGCACCTTCACCCAATTTCGGAAGTCGATCATGTTTGCCTGCTTTGTCCTGATAGCAGTAAACATCTCATCAGTGGTAGTTGCTTCGAGCAGTCCCACATACGGTGCAGCTGGTGTCAACTTCCATTCTTCCAGCAATGCCTTTGCCCGGCGCTCCACCTCCCAGTCCCCTCCGTCTGCCATTTGACCTGTGGCCCTCCTCTGTTGTCTTGCTGCCTTGGTCACCACGTCGACTGTTGGTCCCACAATATTGTCGACGACATACATTGGTGTTCTTAACAAGGCGTTTCTTGTTGTTGGCTTCCGGCTTCCATGCCATGTCAGGACCCCTAACCTGGGATCCAGGTACTTGTCATCGTCAATCCAGTTCCTTTCATCCCTTAACTTCTTTGGGATGTATACTAGGTTAGCCCCTGGCAACAGTCGTTCAGCGTACCTCTGGGCGTCTTCCACACTGAAGCAGTACATCCCTGGTTTAGGACAATTTTCCCTGCCAGGGTAGGGTGCTGGCCGCCTGGTGGTGGGTGGCTGCTGAAGTGGGGCCACCTGATTTTCAGCAAGTGGGGTGTAACGGTTGGGATGTGCAACTGGGTGAGTGACGAAAGGCATGTTTTGGGGTTTCGCAGGTGTGTTGTGGTGCAAGTGAGGTGGTAGAGCAGGCTCTGGACTCTCTTGGGTATCCTGGATGGCTCCCTTTTTAAAGCTTTCCAGATCCTCGTTTGGTTCTCTTTGGCCTGCCTTTCGAGTCACCTGAGTGCTGACTTGTCTTGACTGGCATTGGTGCATCTGGTAAGCGCCTTTGCAAGTCATTTAGAACCTCTTTCATGTCAGCAAACTTGCTGGCACGTTCCATTGTGTCTTCTATTGGGTCGTAGCCCTTCCATCTGATTTGGTAAAACAGCTCGCCATTCCGCCATTCATAATTTGCAATGTGGTCCACCTTGTATTCCTCCTCTCCTTTTTCCGTTATGATTGGTGGTGGTTTGGCCTGCCTTCTTTGGAAGTCTTTATCTTCTGTGAATGGCGGAGGAGATTTACATGGAATACATTGTGTACACATATGGTTTTAGGTAGGTCCAGGCGATATGCATGGGATGAGATCTTTTCTGTGATTTCAAAGGGCCCCCCTTTTCGGTTGTCCAGTTTCTTGGAGGGTCTCTTGGACGAGAGGTTTGTTAGGAGCAGCCAAACCTTGTCTCCTACCTTGAATTCCCTCCCTTTCTTTTCCATTTGTTGGTGTAATTCCATTGAGGCTCTTGCCTCATCCCATACCTTTTCCATTTGATTACGCATGTTGTCTGCAGCGGGTGCCTCAGATGGTTCTTCTCTCCTCTCGGACAACCCATCTTGGGTTTTTTCCATATACTGTTTCAAATGGGGTTTGTCCTGTTGTAGCATTTACGTGGTTGTTATGGCAGAATTCGGCAATGGGTAACCATTTTACCCAATCATCTTGTCTATAATTGCAGAAGGTTCTTAAGAACCCTTCTACCCATTGATTTGTCCTTTCCGACAGACCATCTGTTTCTGGATGGAAAGCAGTGGAGAATCTGGGCTTTGTCCCAATTCCTTTGTATAGGGCTTTTAGGAATTGGCTGTTAAAGGTTGGCCCTCGGTCTGAGACAGTGGTTTCTGGGGTCCCGTGATGTCTCCATACTTCCCTTATGAATATTTCTGCCAGTTCTTCTGCATTGGTGCTCTCCAGACATGGTACAAAATGGGCCTGCCGGGAGAAGCGATCTACAACTGTCAAGATACTGTCGTACCCCTTTGAGACAGGTAATTTGACATGAAATCATATGCGACATCTGCCCATGGTTTCCATGGGATTGGTAAGGACTTCAGGGGAGTGCCTTGTTTGTGTCCTTTGCTTCTTTGACACGTTTCACAAGATTCCACGTATCGGTTTACTTGGGCCTTCATTCCTGGCCAATAGTAATCCCTTGATAGTAATTCTAGTGTTCGGGCTTGTCCCTGATGACCTGCCACTGGGGCGTCATGGCACTCCTCAAGGAGACTCAACCTCAAGTCCTTGTCATCTGGGATGTAGAGCCTATCGTCATACCTTAATAGGCCCTCCTTCATTTCATACCGTCTAAATTCCTTCTGTACTGAGGGGTAGTTGTTCTTTATTTGCCACACTCAGCCTTAAGGATCTGATAGATTCGTCTTCTTCCTGAGCTTCTTTAAGCTCTTCCCAGAAATTCCCCTGTACTTCTGCCATGAAACCTATGAACCTTTCTTCTGGAATCATGATCTGTGGTTCCATAGGGGTATCCCCATGGTCGCTCCTTCTGGAAAGGGCATCTGGCTTCTGTGAGAGTTTCCCTGGTCTATACACAATCTGAAAATTGAAGGGTGCCAGAGTGAGATACCATCTGGCATGCCTTCTATTCCACATCTGGGCATTTTGCCAGTACTGGAGGTTCCTATGGTCAGTGTATATCACTATAGGTTCCTCTGTCCCTTCTAAGTATAACCTCCAGTGCTCTAAGGACCTAACAATTGCAAGCAACTCCTTGTCGTAGGTGTCATAATTTTTCTCTGGTGGGGTGAAGCTCTTCGATAGGAAGGCAATTGGATGCAATTGGTTGTCATCACCCTTTTGGCTTAGTACCGCCCCCATGGCCACTCCTGAGGCGTCGGTTTCCAGTATGTATGGCCTGTTCGGGTTTGGGTGGATCAGGACTGGTTCTCTTGCTACTGCTTCTTTGATAGCTTCAAATGCTTCCTGTTGTTTTCTTTCCCACAGGAATTTGACATCTTTTTGGGTGAGATCTGTGAGGGGTTTGGCTAAGGTACTAAACTTCTCTATCCACCTTCTATAGAACCCCACAAAGCCTAGGAAGGCTTGGACTTCTTTTACTGTGTTAGGTTCTGGCCATTCTAGAACTGCCTTTACCTTTTCCTTTTCCATCGATATCCCTTCTGGGGATATGACAATTCCAATGAAGCTTACCTCCTTCACAAAGAACTGACACTTGTGTGGTTTGAGGAAGAGGTGGTTTTCCCTCATTCTTCTTAACACTTCCCTGACATGTTGTACGTGTTCTTCCCTGTTTCTGGAAAACACTAGTACATCGTCCATGTAGATTACCACATAATCGTCTATTATATCACGGAACTTTTCCATCATGAACCTGGTAAAGGTTCTTGGTCCTTCTTTTACTCCGAATGGCATGACCAAGCATTCAAACTGGCCTTCTCCTGTCCTGAAAGCTGTTTTCCATTCGTCTCCCTCTTTTACCCTGATGTTGTTGAACCCCCATCGAACATCCATTTTTGAATAGATGGTTGCATCCTTCAGTCTCTCAATCAATTCTATTTGGATTGGAAGTGGAAACCTGTCTGGCTTGGTGATGTCATTCATCTTACGGTAGTCACTACCAACCTAAGCCCTCCATCTGCTTTGTTCACATAGAAACAGGGTGCAGCTACAACTGACTGGCTGGGCCTTATTTTCCCGTTTCTTAGTTCCTCCTCTAGGTACTCCCTGAGCGCCTTTGTTTCTGCTGGCGACATACTGTACCTCTTTGCAGGCTTTGGCAGCTCCGCTCCCTCGATCAGGTCCATTTTGAAGTCTAGGTTACCTCGGTGGGGTGGAAGTTCTCGGAAACCTTCTTCCCCAAATAGGTCTTCAAAATCCCTAAATTCTTCTGGGATTTGTAGGCTTTCACTTGCTGCCCTTGCCTTGATTTCGTCTGGGTATGAGATGGTAAGGTCTTTCCAATCTATGATAGGTTCTGCTTCTTCAAGCCATTCTTTCCCTAGGACTATGTCTGTGTCACCTAGGGTCATTACATAAAGGGAGCATTTTAGTGTCTTCCCTTCCACTTCGATGTTTAGTTCTGCCCTTTCTTCTATGGCATCCTTGATTTCATTTCCATCAATGGCCACAATTGATTTCTTGTGTTTGAGGGGAGTGGTTGGAATCCCTTTTTCCCTTGAATAGGCCTTATCGATGAAGTTGGTTGAAGATCCTGAGTCAATCAGCGTCTTAGCTGGTTCCATGATTCCCTCTACCGTAGTGTATATTATTGATTGATTACTAGACTTCTTGAGGTAACATACATCTGCGGTAGGGGTTATATTGGGGTCCTCCAACATGGAAGTGGTAGGACCAATTAGTTTTCCGACTCAGAGCTGCTTTCTTCCTCAACTTGTCTGCTGGCCTTCCCTTGTATCTTAGCTTTGTCGTAGGTCCACTGGCCTCGGCACTCCTTCAGGACATGCCCTGATTTACCGCATTTGATACAGAGTCCTTCTTTCCTTCGCCTGTCCTTTTCACTGTTTGGTATCCTTACCATGTTGTTGGTTTGGGTATTCCCCTGTTTGCCACTGGTCCCTAAAGGCTTGTTCCCCCCTTGTTTGTATTTTGCTGGTGCCCAGGTTGAATTTGATGAGTTGCTGGTCCTTGTATTCATTTTCTGGTTTGCAAACTGCATGTCATCCATTTTGCAGGCAAAGTCAATTAATTGGTCTAAGGTATATGATGGACCTTCAGCCTCATTTGCCAGTACTTCAATCCTTAAGATCTCTTGTCGTACTTCGGGTTTTAACCCTTCCCTGAATTGGTCCTTGAGTGCTTCCTGGTTCCAGTCTACCTCTTGGATCAGGATCCGGAATTGGGTAGCATACTCCAATGCACTCTTGGTCTGTGTTAATTTCCTTAGTTTCCGGATGGTCTTTTCCTTTATGACTGGGTCATTAAAAGCATCCAGGAATCCCTTCCTGAAATCCTTCCAGGATGCAAGAATACCTGTGTGTTCGCCTGCTAGTAGTTTCCGGCGGTAAGGTTGTGCCCAGTTTGCTGCTTCCCCATCCTCCATGTTCATTAGCACAGCAGATATCTTTTTTCGGTCATCAAAGGCTGATTCGTCATAGTCAGCAAAGAAAAGTTCCATGCTGATTATGAAGTTCTCTGCTTCCTTCCCCTTTTTCCCATTAAATTTGCTGGGTCTCCCTAGTCTCGCCTCCTTAGGAGTGTGGTTTGCAGCAAGGGTAGGTTGGTTTGCTTGGGATGGAGGTTCTGTTCGGGTCTTATTGTGGACTCAGCCTGGAAGGTTCTTCCCAGAAAGGGTGTTCGTACTGGGGAGGCTGAGGGGGATTGTGAGGGGCTTCCTATGACCACCCTAGTTCTTCCCCTGGTTTCTTCTGTCCTTTCCCTTGGCCTTCCTGCTTCAGTTGTTTTCCGGAGCTCATTTCCTAGATCGGTTACCCGTTGTTCTAGTGCGATTAGGATCTCCCCTGTGTTTTCGTTTTCTTCTCTAAGCTTTCGAGCTTTCGCTCTTGCATTCCCAGTACCCGGTTTATTTCCATGGAGATGTCCTTTAATTCTTTTATCAGGTTCCCCATTTCTGCTTTTAGGTCGTCCTGGTTCTTTGCCACATAGAGGACATTTTTGTTGGATGTTTCCATTGACCTTACCATCCAGTCCACGTTTCCTTCTTGTCGGGTTAGTGATATTTGACACTGATTTATACCTGTGATTGCCTTTTCTAGTTCCCTATGATTATTGTCTCTAAGTTCCTTGAGCCCCGCCCTGATGGCCGTGGCAATGGTGTGAATAGGGTTGGCAGTGGCTATGGTTCCGGGACCTGGCTGGGGTTGTGTCCTTGCCTCTTCCGCCAAGGCTGTGCCTTGTTCGTATATGGTTCGGGTCATATCTTCTACCTCATCCCTCTCTGGATTTGAGATATCTTTTGGGTCTGGATTTATCAGGTGAATTGGCGGTTGAGGGCTGCGGAGTGGTATTCCCCCTATTTCCCCTCCCAGGATGGGGGCCCGAGTGGGGTTGGGTTGAGCCACTGGTCGTGGGTTTTGTGGCAACCCCCCTGGCATTCCTTGGAGGGTCTCATCTGGGTTACCTTCCGCCTCTGGGGAAGCAATGGGTTTGGGTGATTGTGGCCTACTATTTGCCACTCTGCTTTGAGATCAAGTTTGTGGTCTCTGTGACATAGTTTCTTTGTGTTCTCTTATGTATCACAGGAGTTAGCTGGTTTTCTCGTGTACTCAGCCCTTAGTATCTGTGCAGTATACTTATGTTCGCCACTAGTTAAGTTAAGAGCTTGCTTTATAATGTTGTGACCCTCTGGAGGCTCCCTTGTGGAGCACTTAAGTAGTGGCTGCGTTGACGGTTTGGTGCTATGGGGTATGTATTGGGTGTTCTAGTTACAGTGTTTGCTATGGTCTATGGTGGTTGACAAGATAAAGCAAGCTGAGGCGTCCAGTCTTGCTTTATCCTCCTTATATATACCTGTGGCTGCGGTGGCTGCGGATGTATTATCTAAGCACACTCCGCAGTAGGGGTAGGTTATGTATAGTACTATGGGTTAGGTAATTGTTTGTCTTAAGTTTGTGCAGCTCCGAATCTTATAGAGCCGCACGAGGTCCGAGGGGTAGGCGCTGAGGTCACGTGATCCTGCCGTAAGCGCCGAGATCACGTGACAACTCGCTCCTCGCTCCAAGTAACATGGGAGAGAAATGCTGGAGCGAGTTCAGGGTAACCACCGTAAGCGCTGAGGTCACGTGACCCTTCTGTAAGCGCCAAGATCACGTGACAACTCGCTCCTCGCTCCAAGTAACAAGGGAGAGAAATGCTGGAGCGAGTTCAGGGTAACCACCGTAGGTGCTGAGGTCACGTGACCCTTCTGTAAGCGCCAAGATCACGTGACAACTCGCTCCTCGCTCCAAGTAACAATGGAGAGAAATGCTGGAGCGAGTTCAGGGTAACCACTGTAAGCGCCGGCTAAGTGCCGAGGTCACGTGACCTTGTTTATGGCTTGTTTCGCTTAGGAAAAATGCCATAAATCTGTAGAAATATTTGGTTGTTTTGTTATGTCCGTTTGACAGGTCATAACAGGTAGCAAACGACAATGTGAAGAAGAGCAAGATTCTACTGGACGCCTTCTTCCCCCCCCCCTCCGCCAGCACCTTCATGCGAACCACAAAGGGAGAAGGGTCACCCAGAGGTCCAAGACCTACCTGACATCCAGCTTAAGGACATAGTGGAAACCATACTTGAAATGAAGCCTCATAAAGTGCTGGGCCCGGACGGACTCCCAGCTTGTGTATACATCCAGGGAGTACATTTATTAAAGCCACACCTCCTCCCAATCTTCTGCATATTGCTCCAACTAGGCATCTACCTGACTGAGTGGCGTCACTCCAAAACAGCAGTCCTCCGAAAGGGGGGCAAACCCAATTATGGTATCGCAAAGGCCTACCACCCCATTGCTCTCCTGAATGTTATCAGCAAGGTTCTATCCTCCTGCATTGCAAAACGTCTCAACTCCCTTGCAAAGACCCATAACTGGATCCCGTCCCACCATTTTGGCAGCCAACCAGGGAAAACAACTTTGGACGCGCTCCACTTCCTCACAAAGACTGTAAAGGACGCCTGGGCAAGGGGCCAAGTCATGTCAGCACTCTTCCTCAACGTCAAAGGGGCTTTCCCCATGCACACCCGAAGAGGCTAGCCGAAAATATGCAGCTGCTAGGAGTCCCAGAGGCGTACATCAACTGGATGTTGGCAAAGCTGGACAGACGGACAACTTGCCTTACCTTCAACAATTTCACATTGGTAGCGCTCCTGGTACTAAATGGAATTGACCAGGGATGCCCGCTCTCAGTTATTTTCTACTTGATCTACAACAGCCCACTGGTGGAGGTCCTGAGCCCAAAAGCGAGGGAGCTATGCATTGCGTACATAGACAACATTACTTTTGTAACCTGGGGGCCTACTTTTGAGGACACCCACAACAGCCTGGTGGACATGATGACAAGGAGAAAAGGGGCTCTTGCCTGGTCCAAGTCTCACAATTCCACCTTTGAACTCAACAAAACCGCGTGCATCGACTTCTCCCTCAATAAAGCCCTCCACTGTCCGAAACTGAAAATCGGCGCCCAAGTGATCACCCCGGTCTTCTCACATATCTTACTTGGGGTCGCCCTGGACCAGGACCTCCGCTGGAAGACGCAGTGCAACAACGCGCTAGTGAAGGGGATGAATTGGTCGACCCAGCTCTCAAGGATTGCCAGGATGTCGTACGGGGCCTCAACATCAGTTGCTCGCCGCCTATACCTGAGTGTGGCAGTGCTGTGTTTCACTTATGCTATAGACATCTGGTATGCACCAGTCGTGCTGAGTCACCAAGAGGGGGCAAGAAGCTTGGGGTTGGTAGGATTTGTGAAGAGACTAGCTAGGATACAAAGCATGGCAGCCCGAGCCATCCTTGGCACGTTACCTTCCACCCCAACACACTCCCTCAACGCCCATGCCAAACTCCTCCCAATGCACCTCCTACTCAACAAAGTGTGCCTCCAAGCTGCCGTCAGATATGCCTCAGTCCCTACCGAACACCCCCTCTCCAAGGCAGTCGCCTGAGTTGTCAACCGAGGCCAGAAAACGCACATCCCTCCCCTCCAACGCATAATGCTTTTCTCGGGCTGCAACCTGACAAACTTTGAAAGAAGGGCTATTACGAAACACCCCCCCCTCACGACAGCCAACCCATCCTTCCCATCCCGCATTCAAGGAATCATGGATGTACGCACAGACCAGTCAGATCTCCAGATCTTTGCAGACAGGTCCCGTTCGGAGAAAGGAGTCAGGGCTGCAGCAGTAGTGATGGAACATGGAAGGGTCAAGGAGGTTTCAGGCTTTCGCCTTGGGACCCAGGAGAACCATTCAGCGCTGGACGCCAAGGTTGTGGCTGTCATGCTAGCACTACACCTCCTTAACTCAAACAGGGGGGTAACAGAGGCCACTGTTTTCTCGGACTCCCAGCTGGCGATCAAAGGAATCCAGGGCGGTGTCATCAGTGTCGTGCCGTGGATGCTGAAATCCGCTAGGCGAAGCCTCTCTGCAGCCAGGAGGAAGAACAGAGGCACGGAAGTCCACCTACAATGGTGCCCAGGGCATTCGGGAACACTGGGCCAGGAGCAAGCAGACTCGGAAGCGAAACTAGCAGCACGGGGAAAATCCTACCCCAACTCCGCCATCCCGAAGGCGCTCCTCTTGCAGCACCCTCTGACAAATCCAGAAACCTATAAAAGGCACCTGAAGGAGGAAAACAAAGTGGCAGCCGTACAATTCTGGAAAAACACCCCTGCTGGCATCAAATTCCACCAACGATATGCCCTCCTCTCTCCCTCGAATTTCCTAGCCCACACCCAAGGCCTCCCTAGGTCAAGGGCCGTCCTCCTCTTTTGCCTCATCACCGGTCACGTACAGCTCAACCAGCACTTGCACCGCATTCAGACCAACAACTCCCCTGACTGTGACCACTGCGGGGGCTCTCCAGAGACCGTCGCACACTTCCTTCTACGCTGCCCCCACTACGCCACCGAAAGATACATCTATCTAGAATCTGCCAACCTTGGCCCGCTTTCCCTAGACTACCTCTTCTATGCCTTGGAGGCCCTCGCGCCCCTCTTCGACTTCCTCAGGGCCACAGGTTGCTTCAAAGACTCCCTCTGCTAGTTTATCTGTTCCTCTCCCTTTTCTTGTGTTTCACCTCTCAGCTCCGGCCCTATGCCATCTTGCCTCTATACATAGACCTTAGATAGTTTTCTCTTTATTCTTAGCATGTTGTATTCAGTCTTGCCTCCTTGCTACAAGTTTCCCCTGCTCTGTTCCCCTCCTAGTACACCTCAGGCCGCTCGTCTGTACTGTCTTGCACGTTGCACCATGGGGCCTAGCCCTGAAATGACAATAAATATATCTGATTCCAAAAAAATGCTCATGATGTGATTTGTAGCACAATGCCAAGAGCATCCCTAAACAAATGAATCATTTCACCCGACAAGATCCCCAACTCTATCCTGTGCATCTCTTTCCATTTTCCATCACGCATAGGCCCACTCACCCTGCAGCTGGCAGCCATTGTTGTTGCAACCGTTGCGTTTGGCAGGTGGTATCTCTCCAGGAACCCTACCACCGCCAATGGTGGTGTTATGGATCACTAACATTCTCTATTATTTTAGTCTGCTCTGCCAACCTCAAGCGATGCCTCTGTAATTAAATTGTGAAATACTCGAATTTGTATGCGCTCTGAATTGTACTATTTTCCGTTACATTAAATAGTACAAATTTCCCGCTCTCCAACGCATATTTTATTAAGTTTTTACGATAAGATCTCAGAGAGATACAGAGGTTGCGATATTTCCCCTTATCAGGAGATATTGATTACAACATCGCACCACTCATATCTCGGCAACCGCTTACGCTATCAAAGCGATCTTATGCTCTATCGATAGCTAATCTTCGGCGGTATCTGCTGCCCGAAGATCGTCGCGATCCACCAGATCCTCGCGCCGGAATGGCCCAAAGATCATTAGAATCTTACTGGACCATCAATCAAGATCTAATGACTCCAGTGAGTCAGGAGAGCTTCCCAAATTGATCCAGAAGCTTCTCTGACTCACTTTATGACTCACTGAGATGTAGCCTCCATTCATTACATGTATATACTATGATAATATGATCTACAAGCCAATAGCAGGTCTCAGATGCATCAATGCCTTCGATCCACACCCTGTCTTTACTCTTTTATCCTATACTGGGCTAGGGTGTACCCCAAGTATAGCAGTACCCTCTTTTGATGATTGCACTGGCATGCATGTATCTATTTGGCTCTGGAATGCCCTCCTCAGGGTATAAAAGGACCTCCTCTGAGGCCC
This sequence comes from Ceratorhiza oryzae-sativae, assembly GCA_030998015.1. Taxonomy (NCBI): domain Eukaryota; kingdom Fungi; phylum Basidiomycota; class Agaricomycetes; order Cantharellales; family Ceratobasidiaceae; genus Ceratorhiza; species Ceratorhiza oryzae-sativae. Next base: position 120,036 of record JARWMV010000018.1, read on the forward strand.
TTCCAGACCACTTCCCTCCTCTACTCAACCCAGACCGGTTATTGGTTTCCTTTTTCTCTTTCTATTTCTCTTGTCTGTGTGTGATTTCTTATATAACTAGTACTGAGGAATAAAGTACCATATTAGTTATATACTGTCTGAGACATTGTATCTTATATACAGAGATATATAAGGATACAATATTGCCTGATTGAGCGTGACATTAAGTACCAGCTATTAGAGGAAATCTAAGTACCTGTAGCTGAGGAAGTACACGCATTAGGCAGCCCACCATCTATCCTATAAGCTATCGCTTAAGCCTAGTATTAAGATCAGTATCAGTTAGTCCAAGCGACTAGGGCTGAACTACATTTAAGATATCTAAGGGAACCTGACCATAGTAGTCTTGCTCTTTATACCTATAAATTAGTCAGTTTACACTGTGAAAGATTAAGACTACCTTGAGTGTTACTTGATCGCATTGCAACTATTTTGAGCCTTCTTACTCTAGTCTAAGAAGTATTGAGTACGATTAGTGTATACTAACATATCTACATTTGCTTAAGCTCTAGATATTCAAGCGTACCCTGACCTGTAACAGGCGGCCATGTCGCGTCGTCCATGCCGTCGCGCCTCAAGGACAAGATCGAAAAGCAAAAGATTGGTCCTCCGCCACCGGCAGGAAGTGGAGGCAAGGCTTCAAAGCCAAATTAGTATACACTGCACAGCAAAATGATTGCAGCACATGACAAAAATTTGATCATTCTTGACTCTGGAGACAGTTACTAGATTTCATGTAGATACATTCATGCGATTCAAAAGAGTGATACAATAGACGCGTAGTGCAAAAACAACAAGCAAAATCAATAAGTGGGATGGCGAGAAAAAAAGGAAACAAAGTTGGATTTGCTGCAATCATTTTGCGTGATGTAAGCAAGCTGTCTTAACATCCAGAAAAAATTGATGAAGGTACTCACACTTGAACAAGCCACTTAGTACTTAGTGTGCCCACCTTTCGCTTTTACTAGTGCTGCAATACAGCAAGGCATTGATTTGTAAAGACCACGGATATACCGAGAGGGAATCCTGTACCATTGCTGCTCCAGAGCCTCCCAGAGTTCCCAATGATTTGTTGGCTGGGGCTGTTCAGCGCAAACAGCAGCGTCAAGATAAGACCAAACATGCTTGATTGGGTTCATATCTGGGCTGTTCGACAGCCAGGGAAGGACCCAGAGCCGACGATCAAGGAGCCACTTTTTGGTCACTCGAGCAGTGTGTTTTGGATTGTTGTCTTGCTGGAATATTATTGAAGATGGACAAGTGCAGGATTTAAGGAGGGGGCGAAAGAATTCATTGGAAAGTATTTCAGTGTATTTGATTGCTGTGAGTGTGCCATCTATAAGGTGCAATCAGCCAACACCATCTGGTGTAATATACCCCCAAACCATAACATGTCCTCCACCATGTTTGACAACCTGTTTCATATGCTCTGGTTTCACTGGGTCACCAACCTTCTTATAGTAGATATCTGGCCCTCCAACTCCAAAAACAGGGAACTTTGACTCATCCAAAAAATGGACCTTGGACCAGTCTACCTTGTCCCATGTCAAATGCAACTGCCCCCAGCACAGCCGCCTCCAACGCTTCTTGCAGTTAAGGAATGGAACCCTGCATCGATGATAGATGTGAAAACCGTGCTTGTGCAACTGCCATTGGAGTGTATCAGTGCTCACATTGGGGAAAAAATTGTGTTTAAGGTCAGCCGCAGTCTTGACAACACCACAAGACATCAGCAACGCAGCCCAACAACCCTCAGATTCATCTAGTTTGGGTGGATGACCAGTGCTTTTCTTTGGTGTGAAGATATTGTTGCCTCTAAGATAGCTTGACCAGATTCAACCAATGGTAGTGTTGTGTACCCCACCCAGCCAATTTGCCACTGCATGGTCAGTCAGACCCTTCTGCTTCAAGAAGATTATATTGGCACGCTTTGAGGGTGATATAGCAGCCACCATAGTGTAAAAAAATTGAGTGAATTGGCACTAGAAAAGAAACAGACAGTTGCAGAGAACCGTAAGCAGGTGAGGCTGCTTACATCATGCAAAATGATTGCAGCAAATCCAACTTTGTTTCCTTTTTTTCTCGCCATCCCACTTATCGATTTCGCTCGTTGTTTTTGCACTACGCGTCTATTGTATCACTCTTTTGAATCGCATGAATTTATCTACATGAAATCTAGTAACTGTCTCCAGAGTCAAGAATGATCGAATTTTTGTCACGTGCTGCAATCATTTTGCTGTGCAGTGTAACTGAATAGACTATGAGCATCCACTGTTTCGTATCAAATGAATTGCTCCTAGTCAACATAGCCATCTTTTGACACTTTCGACCTTGCGTGCGTTGTCAGTTGCATCAAGTTGTGCGGACTCAGACAGCCATTCTCAATTCGCTTCTCAAATGACCAAACATAAACCAACAATGCGCCAAACAAACGCCCGGCGGCCGCTAGTTGACTCCTTGAGGCATCCGAGAGCCATAAATATTGAGGCGCAATTAAGTAAACGTAATTTTTGTATACTTAGCAAAGCGCTTTAAGCCTGCTATGTAAGAGTGGTGAAAATGTCGCCGAGGTTCGAGCGACTTGTACATTCGTTTACATAGAGTACAACCGATAATAACAGGCGATACTGTTGATATCTATACTACGTGTATACGTGTATATCACGCTAGACGCGCGTAGCGCAGTGTGCTTAAGACGATTAAAAATATAATATATTCAAGTGTGCGGATGGCTACCTACGGAGCGAAATGGCGCTCCTTATAACACAAACAGAGGCGTTCTAGTACATCGTAGAGAGTTACAGTAAGTAAGCGATTTGTACTACACGAGTCATGCGATTGCCAGTACATTCTGGTGTATACGATATATATTTATATATTTGTATATTTGTATTCTGCAGATACATTGGCGTGTATGCGGGTGAAGGAACGTAGAAAAGGAGATCAGCAATATGTCATCGTAGAGAGAACAAAAGAAAAGGAAAAATGTCGATATAGCATCTATGTATGCGTGGGATCGTTCAACAATAGATGAAATAACTTCCAGGCCGTCACAGCTAAATTGATTTCGCAGCCAAACCTGGTCCGGTCGCCCGTCAGCTGATCTCGAAGTTGGTGAGTGGTGCACTGAGAAACTCTGCATGTGGCAATCACCACGAGGCGGCGGCAGAGGCCCCAGACACCGCAGAACGTTGATTTCTTTCTTCAGCCATCGTTATGAATAAGTCCGCTCAAAAAGCTTACTTCATAACGGCCATCATGAAATACAGCGTGGCTACAATGTGGCTACTGATTGATTAAACTCTGTTTCGCCAACTCAGGTCCGATCGCCGCCGATTGAGGAGAACAATAGAAATAAATGCTGCATGTAATTCTTTCGAGAGCCAAGAATAAAAAGTACTGGAAGATAAGGATGAAAGCTTTTTAGATTACTTCAAACCGCCAGGTATGACTGTTGCTGGCCCCGTCATTGTTTTACCCTGTTCAAAGCGGTGAGCCAAACATCAACTACGAGGGAAAGTTAGTTCTTTACATTTTCTTCCCATTCAATGAAAGCTGTCAATTCTGTCCCGCCAAACCGAATTCCAATTCGAAAGCTCAGGGTCCAGTACGAGCCGGTGATAGGGCTATCATGCTCAACCAGCATGCTGCTAACATCCTCCACCTGGGCTGACACCGTACACACACGGGTCCACCCTGGAAGGAGCTTGCCTTGGAATACGAAATTTTAGCTTTTTGAATTTATAGGATTGTCAATTCGACGGCATACCGCGCTTATCGCACAAAAATTTAGAAGGTGATGATGAGGTGGTCGAGTAGATGCAAGCATTTATCCACCTTGAGGCGGAGTAAAACGTGTGAAACTGGTACCGGTAGTGATGTCGAAGACTAGAATCGTAAGAAAGTGAGGTTTCCTAGGTGTATGTGTTAGCAATTGTTATTGTGAACCTTTTCCATGTACACACACGTACCTTCTTCACAATCTCTGACCACCCATCCTCCACCGCATGTTCTCCCGACGGTAGGTAAACCCTAGAACGACCAATGTGATCTGCGTCATTCGCATTATAGGAGACAAAACAATCTGTGCCGAAGGAATAGCGAGTGACGCGACTAACGACACTTCGGGCAATAGCCCATATGGCAGCTCCGTCTGCGACGGCCTTTGCACTGAACGAGCATCTATGAGTGATGGGAGCCTCGACCCGTAAGCATAAAACATACCCTGGTTTGTTACTAGTCGTGAGTCTGTCGGAGATATTCATTTGCCTTTTGATCTCTGCCTTGAGATATGGACTGTCGCCGAAGCCTCCCACAAGGAAGACATGCTATACTCAGTGAGTTTAGTTTATGATATGTGATCTGATGATACTCACGGGTAAATGGACACCTGAAAATTGGCTCCTTACGCTGGCGATAATCTGAGTCACACAGCGGTCGAACAAAAGCTTGGTAATAACTCTGTATTTCCGACACAAATGAGAAGGCACTCATAACGATGGATTTCCACTCACCCAGGAAGTTTGAGATAGCCGCTCTGAACGCCAATTGACGGTATACTCAATTTGCGTTTCCCCATCTTGATGTCGATATATGTTTCGGTCCCTGTAAAGTTTCGTTTGGCAAAGTTGATAAAATGCTCGAGCGAATCATTCGTGTATGTCTCGATATCCTCGTCGTCTAGACCCTCATGTTCTAACGTCCAGCGGATATAATCTTCGTATGCATCGTCGACAAATATTGCGCCGGCTTGGATACCTAATGAATGCCGTTAGATGCGGGCGACAATGAATAATAGATTGACTTGCACGCGGACGCTTTAGTTTCCTTGAGTTCAAGCATTGGTTCTGTGCGCGTGACCTTGTAAACGGTAGTATCAACAGTAGAACCTCCAGCATCGCAAACAATAATATTCATATCCAGCTTTGAGTTCGATCAGAATTATGAATAATTATAATGAAGCGAATCACTTACAGAAAGAGAGGAGGAAGTTCGGCAGTCATCTAAACAGAACTGTATTGAGGCCTCGGCTTCTGTTACGAACGATATCTGCTTAGTTGCGTTCTCTGGGCAAGACCAACCAGCCTTTGTAGCCGCCGTACGGAGTACTCCTTGTTCGGGCGTCCCCCAACCATTCGGGTGAGCAATGATCACCTCCATAGTAGGAAAGAGGCACTGCCACTCTTGGTGACCGCGAAACGTTGTTTCTTGGAAGAACGCCCGGGTGTGCTTAAGCAAGTATCTGAGAAAGTCGAGGTAAACTTGTTGGACTCGAACCCCCGGCGGGAGGGCTGATATGGTGCCCGATCAAGCATAGAACAACTAAAAGAGGATTGTTACTCACGATCGAGCTTAAGCCCTGAGGATGGTGCCATGTTCGAGGGATGGAGGTGCAATTTGAAGTGTTTCGCCAAGGAGCAGCCTTGCTTGCGAGCCTCTTCAGCATCCTGATTGAAAGCCTCGGCGCCATATTTTACGGGCTTAATACATATAGAAATGAGCACTTCACAGCTTTGTTTCACACGACACTCACCTCGTTCTCTGAGCTGTACCAGATCCAGCTAGGAACTTTACACATTTGCTCGCTTTCGATCTGACCTGGCCACTTAGTAACGCGTTGAACGTTGGGTTTCACACCTTTGATAGGTTAGGATAATTGATCCTGTAATCTCAAGCGGGAAGCTCACCAGATGTAAGATGGATATACGAAACAGCGCTACACGTAGTTCCAATATCGATCCCAACGACTAGTTTGGACTTTTGCCCCCAAATCCTGATAAGCATGTCCAAGCTTGGTCAGTGAAAAACAAAGGGAACGAGGAATAGGGCTTACTTATCCATTGTGAGTGAATATTGCTGAAGAACGCGGAGGGTTTGGAGGCCAGGCCCGACGAACAGAGACAACGTACTATGCTAAGGCTTTATACAGTGGCTAACCAGAAAAAGGGTGGCTATCGGAGATCGACTGCCATCTCCGTGATGAACAGCGTTCATTTTACGAGTCCAAGCTTGGTGGTCGTCACTCCAGGACATTCGAACGCACATCCCTCCTTGCCCCCACACGGAGACGCTTTAGCAAGGACCTCAGTCACCGCATTGCCTTGCCTATTGCGGGAACCACAATTCCACCCGAACGCAGTGGCTACTTAAGAGTCCAGACCACGCATTCAATCCCCCCATCAGACTCAGCTGCAACACCACAGTTCACTCGATTTTTTCCCGGCGCTGTCCAGGCGGGATGGGGCGGGACAGGACGGGACGGGACAGGACACGGTGGGACAGAGGTGGACAACCACAGGACCTGGCGGGATAGCATGTGGATGTCCGTCATAGGACATCGTATCGGAGGATCGACGGAATTGCAAATTGGCCGCCAATCCTGCTAAGGCAACTCGTCGCCGACGCATAACCTGCTCTTGACCACGACCGCGACCACGACAGACTCCACAGTTGCTCGGAAAACGCATAAAAAATTAACTGTAATTATTGTACCGATTACATAGAGCGAATACACATCACTTTACCAAACATGGATGACGACGAGACGATGCAACTGGCGGTGGCGGAAGCGAAACGAGTGGGTATGAGGGCATAAAGAGACCAGTCGCTAACTATTTCACAGCGGAAAATTAGTGTTAGCACACTCCTGGGTCTTGATTGGAAGCCGTGCAACTGCAACCGCTGCAAACTCAAGTACTTCCCGCCCACCACCGTTGCAAAATACTTGTACCTTTATGGAGAAAGCAATCCTGCAATCGACAGCAGCAAGAGCGCGCTGGTGGCTAATAATGCCGGTCCTTCTCGTTTCAGCCCTGACTCTGTGCATAGCTTGTGTGGCTCACGTGGCTCTCCTCAGCGCTTCGCTCCTCCCTCGCTTGGTCCTCTCCCTTGCCCCCTGCTCTCTCCCGCTCCACTTGAAATTCCTAGTCAAACAGGCGATGCTAAAATGGAATATGCTGGTGGCTTGTCTTGCTCTAGTTCACGACAACCTGTACCTGTGCCTCGGTTGCTGGTTACTCCTTCGGCAATCCATTGTGGCTCGATCTGAATGATATGCCTTTTATGACTTGGATTAACATATTGCGTGGATTTGGCAAATGTAGACTCGAAATCCTTGCCTTCAACAGTTGCTACCTTGCAAGCACCTCACCGCTTTGTAAAAACTACAAAAGGTGAGCTATATGTGCCGAAATAAGCAACCTATTACTTACAGCATTTGCTCGTGTGTTAATTAACGTCTGGCGCTTGTGCCTTCCAACGCTACCCTCGAATGTATTTGTCTCTTTTTGTGTAGCGTACTTCTTGTGCTCAACCCAGGTAAGGACCTTGAAGTGTGCGAATATCTGTTCGTCACTCAGGCTATCCAGGAACTTGTGTTGAACACTCAACTCAGACTTCTTCCAGAAATCGACATCGCTCTTGGTACGTCGCTGGCGTTTTGGGGTCTTAACAGGTTGGGTAAGCTCTCCTTCATCACTCTTGTCTTCAACGGCTTGACGCTTTTGGGGGGTCTTGGGCGCTGGAATCTTTCTGCACTTGCCAGAAAGGCGAGGGCATTTTAACATGGCCACAAACTGTTCCATAGGAACTGGGTTGCCGTTTCGGTCCACAATAATGGTGAGCTATTGACACACAAAGTGCGCACTTTCTCTCACCATAATATTGCAGCGGCTCATCTTCCTCACCAACGTCCAGGTCCTGATCGTTCCCGCCCCAGCTTGAATCATCATCGTCACCATCATTGCCTTTTTCGTCCTCTCCTGCAATTTCGTTTCCCTCATCTTCGTCACTCGAACTCCCTTTGGCCTCTCCTTTGCCACGGAGTTTAGCTATAGAGAACTGGTGAGCAAATAATATGCATATATTCTGGTTTGATTGCTGACCTTCGGCTACTTTGTGACTGGAGGCCTGAACCCATGGTTTGCGCATGGTTGAACCACCAAGCTTGGGCGGTAAGTACGAGTGATTCTTTGTCAGCTTCGATTTGGACTGGGATTGACGCGCAGTTGTCACAGGCCTCGATTGGGGGGCCATTTGGTTCGTGTATGGTGATGGGGGAGAAACCAAGCAAGAAGTGAGTTCATGCGCCCGTTCTTTATGTGACCGGGTGTTGACCCACTATCTTGTCGTTTTTCAGGGCGGCGAACCAGTTCTCGAGACTGTAAAACGAGGGATTGGCTACCGCCACGACTGGCTTGGACGGAGACTTATCGTTCTGGGCATGTACTGACTATAAACGAATAATAGTAACTATTTTAGATTACATGATATGGCTAGATAAGGAAGGATATCGCAGGACAGGCCCGGGATGGAAAAAGAATATCAAGAGACAGAGAAGGACAGTGCGGGATGCCGAATTTCCTGAACCTGTCCCGCCCTGTCCCTCGAGCATTATCCCAGACGCGTCCCTGCGCCATCCCGCTCTGTCCCGCCCCATCCCGCCTGGACAGCGCCGGGAAAAAATCGAGTGAACTGTGGTGCAAATGCCGCCCTGGAACACCTTGTTCAAATCAGAAGCGTCTCAGGCGCTGCAGACAATGTGCGCTTTTTTCCCAATCTTCCTGGTGCCAACATCTAAAGCCATACGCGAAGCGTAGTTTTCTCTTCAAACTCCAAAGATGTTACCCAGGTGAGCCAAAGGGGCATTTGGCATTCACTTGCATGCTTAGTTCGGTTGCCACGAGGTGATGGAACAAATTCGTGGACAACATAAGCGCAATCCCAGCTCGAAATACCTGGATCGGCTTGTTGCTCTCAAGTCAAACAAGTCTCGGGTTCCTACCGTTTGCATTCAAACTGCCTCTTTTGAAAGCGGACATTTTGCAGACTCTTTCATATATCGCGAGGTTGGGTTAGACCTTCAGGAATATTTCAAGAAGCATCTGGACAGGCAGTACGTCTTATAATCTGGATGAGCGAGCAGCTTCAGTTATGACTCACCCAATAGGGCACAAAACTCAGTCTCCGCTATATACTTTTATGTAGCGTCTAGTACTAATCCCGGTTTCGCTGCACAGCGTAATTTTCGTGCAGTTCGGGAACTTTGCCAGCAACTCGGAATATTCCGTCTTTACATTTTCGTCATGTTTCCAACTACCGAAAAGCTATCTCCAGCTACAAGCCTGCCCCATTCTCCCGTAATCGACGGCATGCAAGATTACAAGCTCTGGAGGCAGCACCTCGGGTTCCATGATATTCGATCGGTTGACCAGTTTGTCGATTCCTTGCTCTGCCTTGAAGCGGCTCCTCCCTACACGACCCCCTCCCAGACTCTAACAAAAGACGGCCTCGATGAGATCTTTGCCCAAGTGGATGCAGGTTTTCTTCACAACTTATGGACCCAATGGCTCCATAACGCCGATCAAATTGATCAGGTTCGCCGAGACTACCAAAAGGCCGATCATGAGGCTCGTGCTGCCGAACAGGCGTTACAGGATCTTACCACTCGGCATAATCAGCTCCTACACAGCCTGAAGCTGCACGATAACACTGAAATTAGCGAGATCGTACACGAGTTCAGAAGCTTAAATGGAGACATCGATAGGCTCTCCCTTGACCTTGCTCAGGGCCGTTCCAAGCAAACTTTTGAAGCGCTTCCCAACGTGTTCAACGTGTCACGACGCTCAAGGGCTGAAACAATGGTTTGGATATTCTAACCAAGAGATTCTTCTGCTCCAATCCCGTGACGGTCGGTCGATGCCCACCCAGCGATTCCTGGAGCTCTTCATTGCTTCAGAGATTTGTTTTTCCATACGTCATTTCATTTTCAGTCCCTTTTACCCCTGCAATCCATCGGACCAGAATACCCTTGCAGGGATTAAAATTCTTGATGCGGTTCATCGCGATTTTATGCTCAATCGTATGTCTTTGTCTTCACCTGGCCAACGAACTAATGGAAATCCAACTTACAACTAGATGAGCCGATGGCAGCAGCTAAATGGAGGATTGAAACATACCTTTCTCTCGCCCGGCTTGATTCCGGCAGAGAACAGCTTCGGAAAGCAATTGAATCAAATATCGAAAATGATATTCGCTCTGGGACGCAGTATCTTTTTGGAACTCACATCCCGGAGATGATGCATGACACCGGGCTCTCTCAACTGGTAACACGTGCACTCGAACTGAACGACACGATCAAGGCTGAGGTCGCCCACGCTGGCGATATTTACGTCGAATATTTACATTACAACGAGCTGTATGACGACTCGCGTATGCAAGTTCTGGACTGGAGTCCGGGTGATCGCGTCCCGACCCATATTGTCTCCACGTGCAGTCTGGGTGTAGGGATCGCCAAGGCAGTTGGGGGCGGAAGACAACCAGAAAGAACAATTCTTCTGAAATCGATCGTGGCCAGTGAAGATGTATATGAATGAAAGAACCAAGTTGAATGGGCATTATTTCTTGGCAAAATATGTGGCGATATACCGCTTGCCCCTGTCGTTTATGCGTGACTGTCTAGCCAGAAGGTCAAATTTGATGCGTTGATGTTACATGAAACAAGAAATTCGAAAATGCCTAACCCGTTAGACTAGGGCAATGCTAGTGAAACAGAGATGGCTTCATCTATGATGTAATCGTGATATAAAGTATCGGCGGGTAACTAATAAATAAGTCTGAAACCCGAACGGACAGAACTTGATCCACCTCCCCGAGTCGACTCTCACCACAGTTGTGCGGCAGGCTGCCAGCACACAGCAACCCCATCAGTCCAACTCTTCTATGAATGCAATACTTCCTGTGGGAGTCTGATTGTAGACTAGAACCTGAAAGTCTTTGACAACCTAAGTCCCCAACCCATCAGCCGCCGGCCACAAGACTCAAGGCGTACAGCCTCAAAAACTTACATATTCCTTCCCCGCAAACGTGATATCGGCTCCTTTCAAATACGAGCTAGTCTTGCCAGGATGGGTTCCTCCCCAATAAAAGGCCCGTGCGACAAACAGCGGAGACCCATCGTGCTCGTTTCCACCTTCAACCAAGGTCCCACCGTTAAACGTGCGAACATAGAAAGGATATGTCGCAGTCTCCCATCGAACTGCTGCCTCTGGTGCGACCAGCACTTCGTAAAACTCGATCTGTCGATCAAAGGTGAGCAGAGACGAGGTATGCCGCATGGGTTCTTTTACCTCGAGTTCCTTCCCGTCGTACCCGAACATGGCGCCTTTCTTGAAATGCGGCCCAGCCTTGCCAAAGTCTGATGTGCGTAACCATTAGAAATGACTTATGCAAAATAGGGTTCGACTCACGAATGCCCCCGCGGTGAAAGGTTCGACAAACGTACAATGGGCTACCATCAATGTCGGCTCCACAAACGAGAGCTCCTTGGGGAATCACAGTTCCATGTGTAAAAACCCAGGAGACGGCAGAGCTATTCAGGACATAAGCAAACGTGTGTATACGAAGAAACATGTAACCGACATACCTTGGCCCCCGCTCATAATATATCCTCGATCTTTCTTCCGCGTTCCTTATCCAGGTCTGCCCGTTCGTAAGCAAGTGACTATAACGGCGACAAGGCGATAATCACCTGAAACCCAATGTTCTGTGCTTCCTCATGTCTATCTCTTGCCACTTTGACGGCGTGCATTAATGTCGAGACCGCGTGCGTGACCGCAGTTGCGACCTACTCCGCGAATGCTACGATCAGAAATGATCGAGTTATGATCGTGACAAATATACCGTAACCACTTGGCCGACGTGTGGCGTAAGGGCAGTGGCAGCAGCCTATCCATGTGCGTTCTCGTTAGTCCACGCTGGGCCAGACAAATCGTACAATGCAAAACACGTACCGCCGCGAGAACGAGTTGTTGAGCCATAATGTACGAGGAGGGTATGAAGAATGAGGTCTGTTGCGATCGCCCCGAGGATATACCCAGCAATCCTTAGCCGCCTCGAGGATAAAGCATGTCCCCAAACGCGAAACAATTCAACACACGTTGGAGCCGAGCCGCAAACACGTGCTGGGGTTCAAGAGATTGGCAGTGTGGCGGTACCCGCTCCTTTGTAAGTTTAATTGTCGCTGGATTGACGATAAACTGGATCCTCGTTGATTCGATTGCGCCATGTCGATGGTCCGTTACAGGTGTGTTATGTATCACGATGACAAAGTATGTACCTCGGCGGTTGAAACCGGCTTTCTCGATCAACAGAGTAGGAGTCCAATACCACAACCGAGTCGCCACGTGAAGAGACAACACGTTGATTGTAGGATCCAAAGGGACCGCTTGAGAGAGATTGTTCTCCAGTGTTACTTATTTTGGTCACTGTGAGGGGGTGGCATGCGCTGGGATCAATTGTTCGAAATCAAACGTAGTTTGAAACCGCTTATTTTGGGTGCCCACCGATTTGAGGCACACCACTCCAGCACTTCGACATTCGCACCGGGCACAATGAATTCAATGGTGATCGGCGCAAACCACAGAGGTTTGGCACGTGACTAGCGATTGCCCAACAGTGCTAAACCTGGTGATCAACACCCATAAATAGGAATTCTGGATAGTACATGTTGGACTTGAAAACCCCCCTACGGCCCACTTGCTTTCGCCCGTAGTGCCGCCTCACGCTCCAGCTCGCGGTTATGATTCCACAGCACAACCTCGCAAACGCATACGACGAATACCAACACGAGCGCGCCAAAGCTGAGCGGGATCAAAGCAAGAAGGGAAAATGAGTGCACCTTGCTTTCAACCGTCGCGCCGGGATGCCCTCGAATGATCATGAAAAACGTGCCTACAAGGAGGAAGAGGGATGAATAGGAGATGAACGTTGCGGGAAGCGCCAAGACGATTCCGGCGAACATTTGAGGAGATATCAGGCGAAGGATATACGAATAGACGTGTGCCTCTCCCGTGGCTAGGAATCCTATAATTTCGTCTGGAGCGCCTGCGGATACTAGACTGACGTAGGTCACTAGCATAAGGCCTTCGAGCGAGAGGCCTAGCGCGACACAAAAGCAGGACGAGATGACCCAATAGGTTCCTGGACCAGCTAGTCCTGGTATCGCCAAGGCCGCCGCACTTGTCGCCGTGATAACCGACATCTGTTGGGTAGTATTAATTGGTAAACAGGGTTCGAAACTTCGATAGACGCACGGCTGTACTCAATCTATCCCACTCGAGCTTGAACAAACTATCGTCAACATGATATGGATGCACTAGTCAAAAAGCTCACCTGTTGCTCTGCCCTGGGGGAAGGCCCTTCTTTTGACTTGATTTCGTTACCCGACACCCGCTCTTCTACCACCTGTGTATATACACCCTTTGCACCAGCCTTTGACATTGCCCTGCTAGACCTGCATTTGCCCTTGATCGTGCGACGTGTGACTCGAGTGGACTCGCGATCCGCGACTAGCGCCTCAAATTTGCGTAAGCGATTACGATATTTGGGAGAGAATCCCAGGGTGAGCAGACATAGAGCGATCCATGTGAATCCTCTAGACAATGCCTCTCTGTCGAGTCGTATTGACATGATATTGAATAGCGGGTGGGGGTGTCTAGGGCGGTGGGTGGATGCTGTATGGGCAAGCGGTCCAGGCGTGCGTGTTGGCAAGCAGGCTTGAGGTTTGAGCGCCGATCAAACACGTTGATTGATGCATATATAGAACAGACTGGAGTAGTTAACCGGCGAATGTTTGACAAAGACTTTCTGACAATCGCGGGTTGAAACGTTTAGCGCTGTGCTAGAGACTGCGAATCCGCTGCTAATCATAGATTTGGGGCAGTGGCAAGAACATGTTTCATTAAAATGACGAAGCAGCGCAAAATCGGGATGTGTAATTAGGCGTAACGAACAAGCTGTGCTTGAGGCAACTAGTCGACAGGATGTGTCACCAACATCAAACGAATTGACGAGGCGGTAAAACGCTGGAATGAACTGTTTCCCTTGCGCCTAACCGTTGGAGGCTTATTGGACGAAATGCGAGTTATTCCGACGATTCGAAGATCAGCCAAATAGGTCCAATATTTGCTGGAGCTTTGATCAATTGGGATGCTGCCCGGCTACAAAGTTCATTCCTTTGACCTTCTGTGGTCAATTCATCGAGAGAATATGGAGATTGACGAACTGAAAAATGAAATACGAGCCGAATGCAGATCGGTCACGCAGGCAGGCTCCCTGATCGGACATCTCGGATCAGGAATATTATTGACAAGCTGGATATGGGGTGGCTGCGCTGGATGGGGGATCCCTGTTTGGATGTCGACAGGGGCAGATCGTCCTGAACAGGGATGAGTGTTATGACGATGGCGGTCCCGGGTGGCTGTGGTTGTTATTCGTGTGAAGCACGTCGGGAAGTCGTGCGGTTTCATGCATGGTTACCACATGAGACGGTCGATGAAGCTCGCGGACATCAGAATGTGGATAGCGTGCTATTGCGCCAAGAGGCCTGACCTGGGGTATACTTGACGAAATGGTGGGCCTACACGGTCACATTGCTCTCCAGACTAGCAGTCTCCGAGTTCCCAGCGTGCCAGAGGCTGATAGGGCTGTGGCAGTGCGGTGATTCATATGAGACGTCTGATTTGGATTGAATTAGGAAGACCCTGAGCGGCGATGCTCCTTCTCGTGACGACGCCCGCCTTCTCTGCTTCTGGCTATATAGTTGCCCTCATGTTCGACAGCGGCCACGCTCGCTTTTTTTCTTTTCTTGCTTTTCGGCGACGTTCAGACACGTCTTGATGCCGCCACTGGGTGTGTCGCCAACTCGGATGGCGCGTCGCGCGAGCCGGGTACGTGCGACCATCCGGCCAAACATTCTGCTGCTAACCTGTCTCTAGATCGTCTCGCGATCGCTCCAGGCCCGCCAGAACAATGTTGATTCAACGTACGCCCCTATCCAAGATCACATCAGCCGTACTGAAACACCGCGGGCAGCTCTCAGACATTGATCATCGTCGGTATCGTTTGCGGAGCCGTCGCAGCCATCGTCCTCGTTGGTATCCTCATCTACCTTGTCATCCAACAAAGGCGGCGTGACCAAACACACTCATCCTCCCGCATCCGCGTTGGGTACACCCAAACCAGAACCGTGTGCACAGACACATACGGGAGCACCTACAAAGAAACCCTCGACCAGTCTCAGAGCGGATACAAGTACGACCCCG
Organism: Ceratorhiza oryzae-sativae; assembly: GCA_030998015.1. Classification (NCBI taxonomy): domain Eukaryota; kingdom Fungi; phylum Basidiomycota; class Agaricomycetes; order Cantharellales; family Ceratobasidiaceae; genus Ceratorhiza; species Ceratorhiza oryzae-sativae. The sequence goes on from JARWMV010000018.1 coordinate 135,176, forward strand.
AGAGCTCGTTGGGCCTGCCAGGGCAAAAGACCGGCGGGCTCCGACTGGACACTGCTCTGGCCCCGCCGAGACACACGAGTCTGATGCAGAGCGCGACGTCGCCCCCGCCTCAACATGCGCGACACTGGCTGGGTCAGCCAATCCGACCGCATGCCGAGCTTCGCGTGGGGGATACTCTGGTCGATCGATCGGCGTCCTACGTCCCTCCAGCGCCGCCGTCGTGGGCATCCATCTGGCCCACCGAGAGCGGCTGGACTGGGCCAGGTGGCGATCCGAGTATACGGGACGAGGACTTTGGCGAGAGTTCGGACGAGTCCTCATCAGAAGATGGAAAGCGGCCTGACGCAAAGTCATCGGAACCCAACAGACACGACGCTGAGCCCAGCGAACACACGTTTGGGCCGTTTAATCTCAGCCCTACGCTTTTCCGAGGAACAAGGCGCAACGGTCCCGAGATCAACGACCAGCCGACAACGCCAACGATCGCCTCACCCATCTCCCATCCGCTGAGCGTTTCCTCTCTCAGCCTTGACGACGATGTCTACAAAACACCGCTCGCCGAAGATACGTACGCGCTCGAACGAAGCACTACCCGCAGTTTCACACTTGCATTTGGCACCGCTCGATTGGGGGCCGCATCCGCTTCTCGCCTGGCCGGACACACTCGCACCCCGAGCTCGGTCCCGCTCACGCGTTCGACCACCCGGGTCACTCGGTCGAGCACCGTACGCACCGCCCACTCCGAAGCGTCGACCGTGAGCGGGCAGATTCTCTCGGCGTTCACAGGACGACTCGCCACGCCGCTTTTAAAGAGCGTCGAGTCCCTCAGGCGCGAGTATCTCTCTGCGGATCCAGTTCCCTCGGCGGCGCCGGGGAATATTCGACGATTGCCCGCGTTGCCCGATTCGGTTCCACCAGTACCGCCGCTGATTCCTGCCCAACCTGCGCTTCCTCATTCGTCCGGGTCCCCCATTTCTCCCCCTCCCGTCCCGCATTCGATTTCGCCTGCTCGACATCACGCTACGGCCCCAGCAGAGATCCCAATCAGGCCGCTGCCGGTTCCCACGCCCCCGAGTCTCTCTGGACGTACACCATCTCTCGGTGCTGATGATTCACGTGCGACACCCAACAGTATTCCTAATCCAGCAAGTCCCCTACGATCGGTATCCGAGAACGCCTCGGCGGCGGTTATTCGGCCGTTGCCGATTCCCCCTGTTGTTCGGCCGTAGAGTGGGGCGAGCAAGATCGATGCACCCGTATGTATGGTTGTATGGTTTCGGATTCGATTTTGTTCTAGATTGATTCAGCATTCGATGTATAGTAGTGCACTTATTTATCTGACAGCATAATTCGTTCCTGTTTCCCCTGGCAATTCATCATGATTCAAGCGGACGGCCGTGCGACTGAATCGATAGTTGACAAGTGTTCTCGCGAAGCCATTGGAAACCAATATCCGAGGTGGTAAAAGCGCTAATGATGCAACATTTGCAAGCAGCACGACCATAGTGTGCACGATGGGCGCACTATTGAATTTGCTCTGCTATACATAGACCGAGTTGCTTCTAGGCTTCTAGGCTCGAGTTGCGAGGCTTATAAGTATATAAGAGTAATGGATTCGGGTTACTGCAATCCGGCGTAGAGAAGCACTATGTACAAGTGATAGACACTATTCATTACATCGATTGCAACGCATGAGTGAAAAGCGAGGTGCAAAGCATCGTAAAATAAAATGAGAGAGTGGGAAGCACGTACATCGTTATCCATGGTCGTCGCGTTATAACACACCCGTCAACCCCTCTTCCACCGTGCCCACACCAAAAAGGGCAAATTATCTCATTCGAGCAAGTGAATTGGCATATTGAGTTGGGCGCGGCGTATATATTAGAGGAAACAGACTATGCGCCTTTCAACGCGCGGGGTATGATGGTCGCAGGAGAGGATCGAGTTATGCCCTAGGGACAGTCAGTTCAAGGCTAGGATGAAACGGTGATATCTACCCACGTTTTGATCCCATTCCAGTTGTGCATAGAGCTCGGTGCCCCCAAACCTCAGTGCTATCCGGAATGCTATTTCGTAGTATACCCCATCAGCACCGATGCGTTTCTTGGCAATTTCTGCGAGGTTGTTCACAGTTGCATGTACGCTGCAAACATGTTGAAATCCAACAAGCACGTATCCTGAAGGTGAAAGCACAATTCAAAGCATCTGCATCGACGTAGAGTTGTTTTTACTGACCCTCTGCATTGGCTAACCAAGGACCGGGCGTCCCCGTCTCGTCAGTCCACGCATATATAGATGTCGTAGCAGTCAGTGAACGTGGTATATCTCGCACTGTGCGTAGGTATCTTCGAGATATTGACTGGGTTTCATTCATCACAACACCCTGCCATTCTCATCAGTACAAGCCACAGGTCGAAAGAATGGACTCACCCTGTCCACGATTTGTGACCAGCTGTTCCTCGCCCAGTTGCGGCCATCACTCGGGTCGAAATACCGCCGTCCCCGATGAGCTGGGTTTTTCGCATCGTAAGGAATGGAGATATGCGTCCCATATTTCATGCGCGTGGCTCGGCTGATCACGCTCGATTTGGCGCACCAGATGACGGCACCATCAGAGGCTGCTTTCGATCTAAACAAACTCCGAGTTTAAATAACAGTTTCTATTATAAAATGAAACGCACGTGGGCTCGTTGGCGATTGTAACCGCACAACCGGGTGTGTTGAACTTGCTCAAAATGATCTGACGCAGATAAGGGCTTTCGCCGAATCCACCAACCAGTAGGAGGTGCTAATCCAAACATTCATTGGAACCCAGGCATAAAATCTTTCCGCGGAAGTATTTCACCTTGCAAGAGAGTCCTTTCATTTGCTGCTGAACGCCTAAAATTATTTCGTCGATGAATTCGTCAAAGAACGACTGGATTGTTTCCCTGGCGAACGGAGGTTCTCGAATCTTTTTTCATTGCCAAATCGAAATGGAGACGACATACCCAAGTACTTTGATAGACCCTCGTCTCATCTGTATTTCTGGCTTGCTCAGGTTGCAGCTTCGCATGGTGATACGGTATTCCGAGTTTGTTAGGTCGAACGACTTTTTAGTGGAGCTCTCGAAATCTTCGACGCCCTCTTGAAGGTAGTACTCGCAGTCTTCGTTTGCAAGTCCGAGAGAATGAAGAAGGGAGGCCAGGTGTTTTCGGCACTTGAGGTCTACGTATATACCTCCTGCCTGAATGCCTACATACTTTTAGTTTCGTTCAGCGGAGCTTAAATGCCAATTTACATGCCGAGGCCTTTTTCTCCTCAAGTTCAACGATAGGCGTCGTTGTTTTGACATTGTATGAAGTTATGTCGATGGTGGAACCGCCGGCATCGCAAACAATAAAGTCCATGTTGGGCTATACGTGACAAATGTATCACAAGGTCATTCCTGAGCACAATTCAATCCTACCTTGAGCTCGTTGTGCAGATTCGAGTGGAACAGGCAAAAATGAACAGACGCCTCGCCTTCAGTGACAAAACGGATGTTCGTTGCTGCTTTGCATCTCGAGACGTAGGAAGCCTGAATGGCTGCCTCGCGCAGGATAGTCTGCTCGTTGAGCGTCCAGCCGTTTGGGTGCGACAGTACCACAGTCTTGTTTGACCCATGTTCCTCCCAGATTTTCTGGCCATTAACCACGCGAGTTTCGAAAAACTGCTGAGTGTTCTTCATCAAGTATATCATGAAATCCCTGTAGACCTGTTCAATTGAAACGCCATCCGGGAGCGCTTCATAGTTCGAATGAGTACGTCAAGTTTAAAAAAATGAAAGCATACGCCTCTCACGATCGGGTTTCGAGTGGTGTTGCGTGGTCATGCTGTGTGGATGAAGGTGAAGCTTGAAATGTTGGGCCAAGGACCATCCCTGTTCATCCGCTTGTTCAAGCGCCTCTCGTCCCAAGGCCTCGGCCCCAAAGCAGACAGCCTGACAGGTAAAATAAAGAAAGGAATAGTTAGTTCCCCATTCGTGGAAATTGAATTGTGCTATGGACCTCTCTATTTCTGTTGTAGTAGATCAATGTCGGAATTTTGCTTTCGCCTTTATGCGCTTCTTGACCTGGCCATTTTGATACTCTCATCAGGGCTTGGGGGCTCCCTATAGCAGATGACATCAGCACAAATGAAGATCTATAGACGTTGAAGGTGACCTGGGTACAAGTAAGCAAACGAGACGGCGGTATACGTGGTTCCAATATCAATCCCGATAATAATTGCCGTCTGCCTTGGCCATGGCTCAACTTCAAAGACTCGCATGTTCAAACGAGCTCCGCTTATGTCTTGTTATTGAAGTTCAAAACTAACGAACCAGAAACGTCGCGGCCAGCTCGTGGAGCGGCGCTGGGACTGATCATGATTTATAAGGCATGAGGGCACAGATCACCGCGCTCAGCCGGCTCGCAATGCACGCAAGGCCGAGAGCATGAAAAGGCCGGCCGTTGCCGGGCACTTGAGATTGTTGGAGGATTCCCTCGTCCACAATACATGATCAAGCGTCAGCCCGATTTGGCATTCACGGTGGGCGGTGCGCACATTATACTCCTCATCAGTCCGGATGATGAGCAGAGGCTCGTCAAGGACCAAGACCGAAACACACTGGAAAAACTCGAAGCGCGGTAGCGGGACTACGGGAGGTTAGATTACGCGTGAATGTGAAGCGAAGAGGAAACATATCGCTCAGTTGATGTGGTCGAGCGAATGCACACTGAACACTAACAGTGGCCCAAGGGTTCGTGCGTCTAAACATAAGTAAATAGGAGTGGCGGACATAGTATTGCCGCTGTCCAACTGCAGATGTTTCAGTAGACTGAGCAGCGTGCTGCAATATGGGTCTGCACCCAACCTCGGTTCCACATATTTGTCAGCTATCCCATTTCTACAAGCTCGCGCGATTAGGACACTCAGGACTCGACAAACACATTATATTTAAGCTAAACAGTCGATATACTTGAATATGCGGATACAAGCAAGAGAAAATACGCTATACGTCTTTCAACGCGCGTGTTATAATAGTCGCAGGAGAAGACCGAGTCCTTCCCTAAGACATGTCAGCTAAAGGCAACTATTCAGGGATACGCTCTACCTACATTTTGCTCCCATTCCAATTGCGCATAAAGCTCAGTGCCCCCAAACCTCAATGCTATCCTGAATGAGATCTCATAATATACGCCATCCGAACCGACGCGCTTCTTTGCAATTTCTTGGAGGTTGTTCACGGTTGCGTGAACCTGGCAAACATGTTCGAATCCGGCCAACACATAGCCTGGATAGAGCTCTTGAGTTAAGCGAATGCCTTTATAGCCAGATAGCCCTCCAACCTTCAGTGTTAGCCAACCAGAGGCCAGGTGTCCTCGTCTCGTCTGTCCAAGCATATATAGAGGTTGTAGCGATCAGCGATTGTGGTATTTCTCGCATCGTTCGTTTGTATTTTTGAGATATCGCGTTGGTTTCATTGATCACAACACCCTGTGATATGCGTCAGTGGCGAGTCTGAATGAGAAAAACGAGGTGCACGCCTTGTCGACAATTTGTGACCAGCTATTTCTTGCCCAGCTACGACCGTCGCTGGGATCGAAAAATCGGCGTCCCTGATGCGCAGGGTTTTTCGCGTCGTATGGTATCGAAACATTTGCTCCGTATTTTACGCGGGTGGCTCGGCTGACGACACTTGATTTTGCGCACCAAATGACCGCACCATCCGAGACTGCCTTCGAACTAAATAACGCCCTGAGTCATTCACGAGAATCTTGAGGATAAAGCTGAACATACGTTGAGTCGTTTGCGATGGTAACCGCACAACCACGAGCGTTGAACTTTTTTAAAATGATTTGGCGCAAGTAAGGACTTTCGCCGAATCCACCGACTAGTAGCAGGTGCTAATCGAAACAGGGATCAAACGAGGCAATAAGTATCTGCGGCGGAAACTCACCTTGCAAGCTGTTCCCTGCATTTGCTGCTGTATTCCTGATATAATTTGGTCTATAAATTCGTCGAAGAACGATTGAACTGTTTCTCTGGGGAGGCAGAACAATCAGGACTTATTCATCACATAATTCAACTAAAAACTACATACCCGAGCACTTTAATGGAGCCCCGTCGCATCTGTATTTCAGGCCTAGTGAGATTGCAGCTCCGTATGGTAACACGGAATTCCGAGTTTGTTAGGTCGAATGACTTCTTTGTCGAGTTTTCAAAATCTTCAACGCCCTCTTGAAGATAGTACTCGCAGTCTTCGTTCGAGAGACCCAATGAGTGGAGTAGCGAAGTGAGGTGCTTCCGGCATTTGAGATCAACGTAAATGCCACCCGACTGAATGCCTGCGGGGTATTAGTTTGGCTAGATGCGACACGAATCGTTACTTACAAGCTGATGCCTTTTTTTCTTCCAGTTCTAGTATAGGTGCCGTAGATTTGACGTTGTAAGCAGTTATGTCGACGGTGGAGCCACCGGCGTCGCAAACGATAAAGTTTACGTTTGGCTTTACGCGATAGATGAGTGATTGGAACATACATAGGCACGATTCAAATTTTACCTTGAGCTCGTTGTGCAAATTCGAGTGGAACAGACAAAAATGAACAGACGCCTCGCCTTCAGTGACGAAACGAATGTTCGCCTTAGCTTTAGATTTGGGGACGTACCCGGCCTGAACCGCCGCCTCACGCAGGATAGTCTGCTCGTTGAGCGTCCAGCCGTTTGGGTGCGACAGTACCACAGTCTTGTTTGACCCATGCTCCTCCCAGATTTTTTGGCCATGAACCACGCGAGTTTCGAAAAACTGCTGAGTGTTCTTCATCAGGTATATCATGAAATCCCTGTAGACCTGTTCAATTGAAACACCATCGGGGAGGGCTGTATAGTTTGAATGCGAATTCGTTTAGAGACCCAGAAAACTTAGGATGTCTCTTACGATCCGGTTTTGAGTGATGCTCAGTTGTCATGCTGTGTGGGTGAAGGTGAAGTTTGAAGTGACGAGCCAAGGACCAACCCTCCTCATCCGCCCGTTCAAACGCATCCCTTCCTGATGCTTCGGCACCAAAGCAGACGGCCTGAGAGATAATAAACTCGTAGTTAGCCTTCAGCTCAGTCGAAATTCAGTTGTGTCATGAACCTCTCCGCTTTTGTTGTAATAGACCAGGGTTGGGATTTTGCTCTCTCCTCTATGTGCCTCTTGTCCAGGCCATTTGGATACTCGCATGAGAGATTGTGGGCTCCCTGATGTAGGTGACACGGTCGTGAGCAAAAATCTAAAGATTGTGGCCGAGTCCGCCGTACCTGGATACATATAAGCGAAGGAAACAGCACTATAAGTGGTTCCGATATCTATTCCAATGATAATACCGGTTTGCTGTGACCATGGTTTTTCCGCAAAGACTCGCATGCTAGGAACTCGAGTAGCACTTTTTCTAGCTTCGTGGTGGATGTTCGAACTAACGAGTCCCGTACGCGAAAGCCAGGTTTAAGTCCACGTGTGGACCACTATTTTTGACATTTCTCGGCGGTGCCTGCTTCAGGAAGTCCATCGGAGACCACTATCCCAGATTTGCTGTGATGCCCGTTGATCACGTTACGGCAGTCACGATGCCTGTCAAGCCCAGCGCTCCTTCCACTTGCTTGAATGTATTGAAAACTCGGAGGCATCGTATGCACCAAGGTTGAACGAGAGGGCTGAGCGCAAGGGCAACGAAGGCTGGCCACCGACCCAGTGAGCCGGGATGCAATTCGAGCAAACCAAATGGGCGTCGGATGAGAGACGGTTAAGGCGGACGGAAGGGTATATGCTGTTATTCCATGGTCGAAAAGTTGTGCATACATGGGAAATAAAAACAGTGGCCCAAGGACTCGAGCAAACATTCAGAAGCAGCCAGAGCGCGAGGTCAAGGGGAGATACACGGTAGGACTACGACCGGGGGTAGAGAAGGACTGATAAAAATAAGACTAAAAAATTAAGCCATCGTTGATTCGAGCAGAAATACCCGTCAGGGACCAAGACCCCACAAACCCAAGGTGTTGCTGGGTGAGCAAGGAGGGCGCGGCAGCTTCCATCACGTAATCACAACAAGCGCCCGTCTGATTCAGCATTGGTGCGTGGCATATCGCTCAGCTTTTGACACTGATGGCCGACAGCAACTCAGAAGTGAGTTTGAATGTTCCAGTATCCTTACCACATTGACAGGTTTAGGCGGAATTAAAACTTGGCGCATTTAGGTTCACCGACCGGGATGCGTCGAAAGCCCGTCATGAGGTCGAGGAAAAAGAATCGTCTGGAGTAAGCAAAGCTCTTTCTCTTGGGAGTATTTAACGATTGTCTAACCTAATTCAGGGAAACCCGAAAATTGACCACAATCCGGCTATCCATCCCTTCGGCCGGTCTACAGCATCTGAGCGGATGAAGTCGGACAAGCCCGGAGAGGAGCTCGCCGAAGGTGCCGCTATATGGGATTTATATTTAGAGGAGGCCAATAGACACGATCAAGAAATGATCAAGGCGAGGAATTCAAGTCTTGACATGCTACTTTTATTTGTGAGTGACTTCAACTTGGCTGGGTAGTGACACTAACGTTTGAATGAAAGGCGGCCCTCTTCTCAGCTATTGTCACTGCATTCCTTATAGAGTCAAAAGCCCTGTTACAACAAGACCCGGCAGATACTTCCATTGTGCTTTTGACTCTCATTGCTCAGTCTCAGCGGCGTATGGAACTGGGTCTCCCCCCGCTCTTCGATTCGAGCTCGCCCATAGCTGCTCCAGACTTTTCGCCCTCCTCGTCTGCTCGCTGGGTCAATGCCATTTGGTTTACCTCGCTTGGACTCTCCCTTGCAGCAGCGCTGATCGCTATGCTTGGAAAAGAGTGGCTGGCAGCATACCTTGATTCTCGTCCTCGACCTGCGCACAATCATACAATAATTCGCCAATCACGTCTCGAGGGGCTTGAAGATTGGTGGGCTCTTCATATAATCGCATTTTTACCTTCTGTCTTGCACGCGGCACTTCTATTGTTCTCTATCGGGCTAGTATTATATCTGTGGACCATAGACACGGCGATCGCTGCCGTGGTCGCGGGTCTGACAGGATTTACTGTGTTATTTTATATCACCACGGCAATACTAGGGGCAATATACGAGTTTTGTCCTTTCGCGACTCAAATCTCTGGCTACCTACAAGGGATCTACTGCAAAATCATGAAGCAACAAAAATCGACTCACTCGAGGATGAGCAGTATTCACAGGGATCTTCGGGCTCTGCTTTGGCTGGCCAATCACGCAAGCGATCCCGCTATAACCGACAGCGCGTACCAAGCTCTGGCTGGGATTCAAAGCCGTTCTAACACGGTGCAAGTATATAATGCCGAATTCGAAGGTCAAGGTTCTGAATCGCTAATTACCAAGATGCCTATACGACTGGACAAAAATACATCATTATGGTCATTATTGAGTGACCTATTGGCACGATTTGATTGCGTAATGAACGATCGCGGTCTAATTACCGAGAACTGTGGGACGAATGCAGCACGGTACGCGGTTGCTGTACGAAATTTACTGTCCATTCTTCGCCACTCCAGCCGTCCAAACGAGAGAATGATGAACGTTCAAAACGACCTCTCCGTCGATCCTGGCGATGAGAGGTTTACTGGGCTCGAGGTGCGTAACCGCTATTCCGGCTATTCTGATGACTGTCTCAATTCTATGGGGACTTATAGATATTGTCCTTGAGACCATTGGCGCTGATCGGAAACCTGTGGCATGATACTCCGGCGTTGAACGCGAGTGCCTACGCTGGATTTCTTGCCGCTGAGCTTGAGCTGTTGAGCATGGCGGCATCTGATGTGGCCATGAAAATGACTGATCAACAAGAGAAAGGGTCCCTCCTCAATCTGCGGGATGGTATCCCTAAACTATTTGCCCAATCAGAGCCATACCGAATCGATATCCTTCCGGCTCATCTATCGGTTGGTCTCGATCATCAAATATCCCTATTACGGGCGCGTTATAGTTGTGCACTGGTGCGCGCCACACAGCTTTTGCGATTCCACCTCTTCTCAGAGGTTTCTTTGGAGTCAAATTCGGTGGTCGCACTAGCGAACTCAATGTGTACCGGGGGGCGATGCGATGTGCTCAATCCCATCGATTCTATCAGCACACATCATCCTACACAGGAAACGCAACATAAGAGATACCGCTTTGTAATGCCGATTTATCGCAGCGATAAAATCATCATTCGGTCTGATGATTTACGAATTGGACCTCTGGGAACATTGGTCCTCATCCTGCGCACACGCCCGATGGCCTCTGACGACTCTCTACTTGAGCTACGAATGGCTGCCCTCGATGCACTCTCGGCTTTGGCTCCGGTGTTACTGCAACAGATTCTTGGACTCGACCGGAACGAATTAGTTGAAGCATACAATTTCAGAGACTGGCCATACAAGCCAAAGGCCAATCTACTTGGCGCCGGATACCTGGTCGTGCGACAAATGCTCCTTACCCTTCGTTATCTTGGGACCTGTTTCGATCGTTCGACCGAGCATATGATGTTCTGCAATGATATGGCGCAGCTTATCTTTGAATACATGGAAGAGTCCAAGGGGGCCGCATACAGCCAGGGTCCCGGGCTAGCAATCGTGCACAACTCCGAAGACCTTGTCCCTATCCTTGAGTACATTGGATCGAGCGAATCAAACCTTGGTAACCTACCAACGAGTCTGGTAGACAAGTTAATGGGTTTTTTGACATTTCGACTTGGAACCGAACAGGATGCACTGTTTGACATTTGGTTCACGCCAAAATGCTACTTTGCGCTGATACAAATCATGAAGCATGTAGAGGTTAGCCCTCGTCTGGCAAGGAACATCTTCGATGCAATGGTCCGGCGTTTGCGCCGTCACAATGACGGCGATGACGGTCAAACTCTCGAACGGAGCGAAACCCCGCCGATTGACTATTTGCGTCAATTTACTCACACCAGCCAGGGGTTCAAAGCTCTGGTCACCCTGGCAAATAAAGAGCACCTGAAACCCCCAGTGGTTGATTTTATCGCCCAGTTGTATCATATGGCCAGCGGTCGCGATCGAGTGTCCGGCTTCGAATCAATCCAAATTTCATCCGTTGCGGTCCCAGGGCTTTCAAATGCGGTCTCTGTTTGTATCCAACATATGCTATCTGAGGGCGATCGAGAGGAAGACCTTTTGGCTTTCTTGGAGGACGCCTTTGTCCTGGTCATGGTGGCTTCCGAACTAGAGGAATCCAAGGAGTACCTGATACAACACTCAATATACCAAGAACTCTACAACTCGTGCTGGTCATTCAATAATTCCCGAGGCGGATCTCTGCGGCAAAGCATATACATCCAGGGAGTTCAGCTTGGCATTGGGCTTGAAGGTAAGTTGCATGTCTGATCCATGTATTGTATCGTATTTACCCATCCGATTCAGAATGGCATAGCACCGATGAAGATTAGATTTCGATATCATTAATATGATCGTTATGTGTTCTGTCTGGGCGGTTGTGGGACAGTCCAAAGGCGGCCGACCAGAGTGGCGAAACATCTTTACACACCTAGATTAGGATCGGCCGTATAACATACCGGAATTTTCAATCAAAGTTTTAAATATCCGAATAGACATAACATTTAGGAAAGGAGAGCTAGAGAGTGAATGAAATATATGACATCGGCTAGTCTTCCTTTGATCTATTCGAATCAATAGAATCTGCGCTGGATCTTCTTGTCTCTCGGCTGCTCATCTTCACGTTGGATTTATGCAAGCTTTAGCACTGCGATTTATATTCTCTAAATTAAGTTTTTGGGATGGGGGCATCGCTTTTGTAATGCAACGGCTAGATGATGATAAAACTGACTCTGCCCATGAGAGCGCTTCAAACTCTAATTAATTGGATTTGAATACAAAAGCCAGGCTTTTCGATTGATGCTCAATATTACAATTTTTTTCTGGGTGTGCTGGCCGCAAATAGAAACGAATCGAGTTAGACTGGCCAACGTCAGAACCCCTCCAATGATAGCACATAATCTGGGAGAGACTGCATTTCAGTGCACTATCCCAGCGCTTATTTGCACAAGTTAACGCTCACGAAGTCACGAAATGAGAGAAGGTCGACCTTGTTTCCCGATGAACCACCATCAATGGCGAGATTTCAAAATTGAAGTACGCGCCGGGAAGGCCGTGTACGGCATGCCCAACAATCGCTCCGTGAGCGTCATGTTGTGAACGAGACATGGACTCGTGTGTGAGATCTCGCTCGAAGGATGTGAGGGAATACTGGTTCGATCGGACCTTGATCATGGGCCAGCATTTAGCTGCGTCGTATGTATTGTAATTGAGAAAAGAGCTCACAACGTGCCCGTCAAGGTATTTGAACTCTGTAGAGACGACCTTCGTGAAATACTGGAACATGTAGTTAGATGCGGTATACTATTAGTGAATCGTCAGCATCTGGTTTGATGTCGCGAAAATGATATCTGACTCGATCATCGCTGACGTGCGCCACTACGCCGTCCAACGGGTAACTGTCCAGTCCAACCTTTCCCCTCCACGCGGTGCTCTTGTCTCCGCCCCTCCATTCATCCTCTGCTTCACTATCGCCTAAGCCCAGATCTTGAAAACTAACCCGATGTTATCAAATCGAAGCGGACTCACCTTCAAAATGAAATTCGTGTATATGATGTCCAAAATCGTGATGACTTCCGTCCTTGAGATAAGGAACGAGGTCGTACAAATGTTCTTTATTTGAAACATATGACCGACCAGGAGAGAAGTGGAAGTTGCCAGTGACTTTATTGATGCGAACCCGGCCAGAGATGCGACAGCCTTCGGTACTTTGCGACTGGATTTTGGAGGTCCAGTGCTCGGCAACGCACTAGGGCAATATTCAGAAAGATCCTTACGACTCATAAGTCAAATTTATAGACACACCTGCTCAATATGATCAGGATCCTCAAAGTTCCATCCTTGTGACATATATGCTTGCCGGACACTCTCGCACGTCTGGCAACATCCACCTTTCGGTGGACTCGCTCCATAGCAGGATCCACAGTAGCCTGATGCACGGGATTTTATCGTCTTTTCGACCTCGTTGTCAAGCTCTCGATTGGAATATTTTTCCAGTATTGGTATACCGTACAGGTCGAGCCTAGTCTTGGCTATATTATGATTGACATCTTGGTGGATCTCGCCAGAGATGTCGGTAACGTCCAATGAAAGGACTGGCGAATAACGGGGGATTAGATTTTTTGGTCTGCAGAGTGATTAAGAAAGACGAACGATAGCAGGGTACACGCCAGAAGGTGATATTCATCTTGACCGTAAGCTTCTCTCCCCCGAACGATCGACAATCACCGATTCATCGATTATTACTCGCCGGTAATCGACCAATTCGATTAATGTGAGAGTAAAAATGAGCAGAGCGGACATGACGGTCACTTGAGACCGTTGTCCATCAGTAGACGAGAAACATCCGTAGCCAGTTATGCCCACATATTGCGCCACCCCGGGTTTTGACCTTCACGTCATCTACTATCTAACAGCACGCCGTTAATTTGAACCGTCTAGAAGAAGAGGTGAGACATAGCTCGTACCCTCCCAAACCCGTCTACGCCTCTGAAGACACCCTGAACAAACGACATTTTCCTAACGTTCCGATAGTCAGAAATTATACAGGGTTGGGTCGTGCGAGGGGTGATCGTGGCAGGCGGGCAAGGCCGTTCGATGGAAGAGAAGCCATGCGATCATTATATGGGTGCCAGCACATGATGTGCCGGTCGTTGTCGATGGGGCTCAAGAAGCCGTTAGCCGATCTCAGCGGTTGACCAATGCTTTGTCACCTGACGGTAATAAGCGCCAGTGCCCGCAGCAAGCCGCTCAACCATTGACGACCGAGGCGCAGGAGTTGGAACCATTTCGTTGGCTCATGATTCATGCACGGCGCACACTTGTGCTTCGCACCGTACGAAAGACCCCTAGTTTCGGGACATATAGCAAACGCAGCTAGGTAAACATCTCAACGGCTTTGCAAGGCCAAACCCCGAGAATCTAACTAGCATATACTGGCTCCACAGGTCTAATTAAGGTTCCGAGAACTCACTATTTCCGCAGTAGCACAGGCTACTCGTGCTACCAGGATCTAGTTAACACTCAGAAGCATTGTTAGATGCTGAGGTATGATCGCGTGCTAACTATATGTTCGACAGTTGGCCGAGTGGTTATAGAAAAATTTCGCAAAGGATCACTTGCCGTTTATAAACGGGGTGTATGTAAACAGTCATGCATATAAAAACGGAAAGAGACGTATGGGTAGCACGTGACATGGTATTATCCTCACCCCCATATATGTGACTCATGGGGTGAAGTTCATCCAGTCTAGCATCGTGAGCAATTTCGGCGGCAATTTGCGCGGCAACATCTAATGTTATAACCGCTTCCCGAATAATAGAGGCAAAATTAGGCTCATCGCTCAGTACATCTCCCGATAATCCTGTTTGAAGATCCACCCCCTCGGCCACAGCACTCTCGAACCCCTGATCGGACCCATGGGCCAATTCTACCACCTCTTAAAACCCAATATCGCTTTCGTACGTATATCCTCTCACGCAGGGAGGTTTCTCGTGGCTAAGATACAAATCGTACTTAGCTCAACTACGAAGGTAGAGAACTATATATACTGTACCTAAGATACAAATCGTACTATAGAGTACAGTGTGAATAGAATACATGAGAAAAGAAAGAAAATACGATACCTTAGCTCAACTACGAAGGTAGAGAACTAAGGAAGAAGAAGGGGGATTCCCGCGAACTCGCGTATGATATCAGAGAGGGGGGATACAAAACAGAAACAAATATGCGCATACATACACGCATATGATTGTAAATTCAACACGCCCACTCAATCCTATGCGTGAATGTGCAGATAAAAGAAAAAATATCAAACCATACCCATCTCAGACACGAAGCGAGTAAACTTGAGGCGTCCTAGGGGCTTGGTGAGCGCATCCGCGACCTGTTTCTCGGTAGGTACATATTGCAGGTCGAGTTCCTTAAGGGCGATCACTTCGCGAATAAAATGATACTTGACGTGTATATGCTTCGTTGTCTGATGATTGACAGGATTCTTAGCTAGGGCCATAGCAGACTGGTTGTCCGAGAATAAGGGAGTAGTGCCCTCAGAGAGAAAACCAAGTTCGGATAAAAATTGGCGAATCCATAAAAGTTCGTGTCCGGCACTAGCATCAGCAACATACTCGGCTTCGGTACTAGACAGAGAAATAGTCGGCTGTTTCCGGGATGAGTAAGCAATGGCGCCACCGGCATGTAAGAACACCCAGCCGGTAGTCAAACGGCTTGTATGCTTATCACCAGCATAATCAGCGTCAACATATCCAAGTAAATTTAAATTGCGAGAGTGATTATAAATGATTCCTAAGTCCATAGTACCTTTAAGATATTGTAGAACTCGCTTGCTGGAGTTCCAGTGTTCTTCGCCAGGATTCATCGCGTGTTGTGCGAGTATACCAGTAGCATATGCGATGTCAGGTCGGGTAGAAATCATAGCATACATAAGAGACCCGATGAGCTGCTGGTAGCGGTTCCGATCAATCAATGGTGTTTCGAGCTTCGGTAAATTAGGTGATTCGGCCATCGGAGTTTCACATGATTTGCAGTCAGACATATTGAAGCAAGCAAGAATATCGTTAATATATCGGCGCTGAGAAATCTTGAGTGTTCCAGCACTGCGATCGCGCTCAATTTCGATGCCTACGAACATTTTGGCCTCACCTAGATCGACGATTTCTAGTGATTCAGCGATTTTAGCCTTAACCTTATTGAGGATTTCTGTAGACGATCCAGCAAGTAGCATATCGTCCACATGGCTAAGTATAATCGCTACTTTGTCACCATCGCGTAGCCAGAATACAGAGTGATCCGTATCGCATCATTTAAATCCTATATCTTCGAGGATTTTCTTGAGACGCATATAGAAGGCTTGAGCTGCCTGTTTGAGACTGTAAATCGCCTTGTTGAGCTTCCAGACGGATTCCAGGCCTTCGACAAAGCCTGGAGGTTGCTCCATATAAATTTCCTGGTCTAGATCTCCATGCAAAAATGCGGTTTTTACATCGATTTGGAGAAGCTCGAGATTGAGCGCGGCTACAATGCTTAGGAGCGTTCGTAATGAATCGGCAGCAGCGACGGGTGATGATATTTCAACAAAATTGACTCCAGGGCGCTGAGAAAAGCCCTTCACAACTAATCGAGCCTTGTAGCGAACGATCTTGCCATCAGCTCCACGCTTGTAGTCGAAAACCCATCGGCATTTAATGACATTTTTGTCGATAGGACGGCTCACGAGCGTCCATACTTCGTGCTGCTCGATCGATTTGAGCTCTTCTGTCATCGCTTCAAGCCATAGATTCGCGTCTGGGCGACACATGGCTTCCTCAAACGTCTGAGGCGGCGATTCCATTATCGCAGTAAGTGCCTCTTCGTCTCCTAGTCTGTCTGTATGCGCTAAATTGCCCACTTGCACTCCGTATCGTACAGGTGCTCTTCGTTCGCGTGTAGATCGACGCATTGGCGGCGGATCTGGCTGTAAGGCTATGATCTCTTGCTCTTCGAGCTCCGAATCCGAGCTATCTGAAGGTATTACTATAGGTTCATTGGTTGTATGCGCGGGTTCTGACGATTCGAGTGGTTTATCGGATAATATAGGTGAATGAATTTCGATCTGAAGGGGTGATAATTCATCCGATTTTCCCTCATCGTCATCGGTAGGACTCTCATCATGATCCTCGATAACCATGCGCTGCCGGTTGTCCAGCCCTTCATCAAAGACTACGTCACATGAGGTGATTATGCGACCGGTTCCACACTGAGCAAGCACATGCACTTTCCTATTAGGGGCGAATCCAAGGTATATGCACTCGATTGAGCGCGCTTGGAGTTTCGTGCGCATATTGTCTGGCACACGAGCCCAGGCCTTGCATCCAAACGTATGTAATCCCGATACATTTGGGATCTTGCCGCTAAATGCCTTGCTCAGCATTCGGCCATCTAGGTGTTTCTTCGGCGTTACATTCCATAGGTGAGCCACATGTAAGATTGCGTAACCCCAATATTTCTCAGGTAAATGCGCGTCGAATCGCATCGCGCGCTGACAGTCGTTTAGGGTACATATCGCTCGCTCGGCTACACCATTACTGGCTGATGAATCCGCTTCGGTCTTTTGGTGCTGGATCCCTTCCGCTCGCAAGAAAGCTTTGAAGGCGTTTGACCTGTACTCGCCACCACCATCCGTCTGTTATGGATCACTAACATTTTCTATTATTTTAGTCTGCTCTGCCAACCTCAAGTGATGCCTCTGTAATTAAATTGTGAAATACTTGAATTTGTATGCGCTCTGAGTTGTACTATTTTCTGTTTCATTAAATAGTACAAATTTCCCGCTCTCCAACGCATATTTTATTAAGTTTTTACGATAAGATCTCAGAGAGATACAGAGGTTGCAATATTTCCTCTTATCAGGAGATATTGATTACAACATCGCACCGCTCATATCTCGGCAACCGCTTACGCTATCAAAGCGATCTTGTGCTCTATCGATAGCCAATCTTCGGCGGTATCTGCTGCCCGAAGATCGTCGCGATCCACCGGATCCTCGCGCCGGAATGGCCCGAAGATCATTAGAATCTTACTGGACCATCAATCAAGATCTAATGACTCCAGTGAGTCAGGAGAGCTTCCCAAACTGATCCAGAAGCTTCTCTGACTCACTTTATGACTCACTGAGATGTAGCCTCCATTCATTACATGTATATACTATGATAATATGATCTACAAGCCAATAGCAGGTCTCAGATGCATCAATGCCTTCGATCCACACCCTATCTTTACTCTTTTATCCTATACTGGGCTAGGGTGTACCCCAAGTATAGCAGTACCCTCTTTTGATGATCGCACTGGCATGCATGTATCTATTTGGCTCTGGAATGCCCTCCTCAGGGTATAAAAGGACCTCCTCTGAGGCCCTTCCAGACCACCTCCCTTCACTACTCAACCCAGACTGGTTATTGGTTTCTTTTTCTCTTTCTATTTCTCTTGTCTGTGTGTGATTTCTTATATAACTAGTACTGAGGAATAAAGTACCATATTAGTTATATACTGTCTGAGTCATTGTATCTTATATACAGAGATATATAAGGATACAATATTGCCTGATTGAGCGTGACATTAAGTACCAGCTATTAGAGGAAATCTAAGTACCTGTAGCTGAGGAAGTACACGCATTAGGCAGCCCACCATCTATCCTATAAGCTATCGCTTAAGCCTAGTATTAAGATTAGTATCAGTTAGTCCAAGCGACTAGGGCTGAACTACATTTAAGATATCAAAGGGAACCTGACCATAGTAGTCTTGCTCTTTATACCTATAAATTAGTCAGTTTACACTGTGAAAGATTAAGACTACCTTGAGTGTTACTTGATCACCTTGCAACTACTTTGAGCCTTCTTACTCTAGTCTAAGAAGTATTGAGTACGATAAGTGTATACTAACATATCTACATTTGCTTAAGCTCTAGATATTCAAGTATACCCTGACCTGTAACACCGTCCATAAGTGTTTAATTCGCCTTCCCGTAAGATTCTCAATTGACGCTTTGAGGTCCTTGAATTGACCCGCGTAATCGCTCTTGTTGCGCAATAAATGCACGAATATCTTGCGGGACTTATCATCAATCGTTACGGCGAAATATCGGAATCCTCCGATCGCTTGAACGGGTAAGGGGCCGTGTAGATCGCTGTGCATAAGCTCGAGTACCTCAGAGGTACGAGATTGGGACAGTGGAAAGGGCGTGTGTGTATGCTTCCCTTGGAGGCACGGGCCACATTTCGCCTTGGGAGGAGAGCGATTTCCTACTATATCCATACCTTCAACCGCGCCCATACTGACCATATCTAGCACATATTGATAGTTCAAGTGGCCAAATCGGCAGTGCCAGGTAGGTAGGTCTGCTCGCGCAACTGTAGTTGCGGTATATGCGACGAATTCTTGGGCTTGAAAATCACTATCAGCGTTATTATTGTCGGCCTCTACAAAGGCTGTATGCGCTGTAGAATCAGTATGTGTAACCTTCGCCTGCACTTTGTAGAGCTGCCCTGACTGCCTCGCCCATCCTATCTCGTCGCCTTGGCCATCTTGACTAATCATGATCACGCCGATACCCCTCTGGAACAGCACATTTGTTTGTCGCTCGTTGAGCTGGGTCACAGACATTAGGCTCGCATTCAAATCGGGTACATGGAGCACTAATTCCATAAATGCGTCCGTCTCCTGACCCTTGCGATTATGAAGCGTGACCAATATTCGGCCAATGCCGACAGCATATATCTTTGTTCCATCACCCACTCGAACCGGGACCGGGGGTACAAGGGACTGGTAAGTCGAAAACCATTCGCGCTGAGGGGTCATGTGACAAGATGCCCCTGAATCTAACAGCCAATAATGCACGGCTGTTTCTTCGTCGACTACGGGTAACGCATATAGCGTTGGTATCTCTGGTACGTTGTCCGTAGCTACAAATGTCGTCGCGATCTGTGCTGATTCGACTTTTGGTTTCGCATCACCGGATTTGGGTTTCTCCTTGTCTTTCCCTTTATCTTTCGGCGACTGCCGCTTTTGGAACGGTCCTTGGCCCTCTGCACCACCTCCTTTCGCCCAGCATTTAGCCCTTAAGTGTCCGGGCTTGCCGCAATTGGAACAGGTCTTAGGGCTCTGCCTGGACTGCTGTTCCTTGTCCTTCGACATCGCAGTTTTGCCCTTGGCAATGCTCGTGAACATTGCGGTGAGTCCAAGACCCTTCTTGCGACGCTCTTCCTCAGCTAATGCGGCCTTTATAACTAAATCGGAGGTAATTGAACCCGATTGATTCGACATCTGGATGACCGTGCTGACGATGGCATACGATGGAGGTAACGCATTCATTATAATTTGAGCGAGCATAGAGTCGCTAATCGGTTCGCCTAGTGTTTTCATCTTCGAAGCAATCGTACGGAGGGAATTTATACCTGCGGTAATGTCATGATCTTCTTTGATCTTCGTATTGACTAGTTGGTGGTACAGGAAGGATATCGATTGAGCTCCCTTCCCTTCCCACCTTTCGACAACTCGCGTCCACGCCTCTTGCGATGTTTCGGCCTCGACGATATCGGCTAGCGCCTCATCTTCCATCGCCAATGCGATCTGGGCGAGAGCCTCTTGATCGCGTTTTAGCCACTCGGCTAGGGATTCAGTATATTTGCTCGACCTTGATTTGTCTTTGGCATCGGCATTGGTGAGTTCAGCCAGGGGTTTCTCGACTCCGAGAACGATGTCCTCTAGGCCTCGTAGGCGTAGGACCATTTGCTGACGAAATTTCCATGCCGTGTAATTAGATCCGTCGCTCTTCAGAGCAGGAACATCGAGCGACTTCTTGCTCAAGTAGCTCGGCTTGTGGCTCGAAGACATCGCTGGCGGGACTGTTACCGGGTCGACGGGGCTCTCTGGTTTCATACTAGTAGAGGCTGCGGGGCTCATAACCTCTCACGCAGGGAGGTTTCTCGTGGCTAAGATACAAATCGTACTTAGCTCAACTACGAAGGTAGAGAACTATATATACTGTACCTAAGATACAAATCGTACTATAGAGTACAGTGTGAATAGAATACATGAGAAAAGAAAGAAAATACGATACCTTAGCTCAACTACGAAGGTAGAGAACTAAGGAAGAAGAAGGGGGATTCCCGCGAACTCGCGTATGATATCAGAGAGGGGGGATACGAAACAGAAACAAATATGCGCATACATACACGCATATGATTGTAAATTCAACATATCCACCCCCTTCCCCTGCCCTTGACTACCGCAGCTTTGAGCCCATCGCCAGATATATTTACGGCTGGCTCCTTGAAATTTTGGGGATACGAGGTGCTGTAGCAAAAACGCGCTGTCGGCTGAGTGGGGCCAATTATTGCCGACTGTAAGTAATGGTATCGAATGCGATCTCTAAAGTGTGATTAACCTCTCCCTCGACTTATTCGGCCGCTGTGACTCGCTTGGCACCGACCACGAAGCGTTGAAAGGCCGGACGGGTAGGTTTTGGTGGGCGATTGAAAAAGGAGGTCAAGTAAGTTCTTTGATCCGGGCTGGAATCGTGTGGATGGGCCATGACGACTCTACCAAGTCGCCAAGCACGAAATCCTCGTCTCCGTGCCCATATATGTTCTTCTGCCAGCGAATAAACTAGTTCGACGTCTCACAGCTTGGTAGGATCGGCAACTGGGAGCCACAGACCGCGTAATATAAAAAACGGCCTTCAGTGCATATTCCTTTACAAACGTGTTTTTGTTGGTAGATTATGTGTATGTAGATGATCAATGCTCACAGCACCCCAAACTGCTTTTCAAGCATATAACCCATCTTTGGCGCCAAAGCATTCCCCAACCGTTTGTAGAAATTTTGACGAATAAATCCTTGGCGTCCAGAAGGCTAGCCAATCTACCAGCTGCCCCGAAAACTTTGAGATTGGCTACACGTAACTGGTGTGTTTCATGCACGCAACTTTCGATTCGTCATGAAAACCAACAATTCAACTTCACTCTGCCTCACAAACTACAACCGAATCTCCCGAATCTACACTGCTCGCTTGGAATCCAGCGGGTGTCGGTGCCTAGGCCCTCGTCTCTACAGCCGTTGCCGCCTCTGGTAGCATTTATAATGATGAAATAGAAGGCTCCGAGCGAGCTGAACCTTTCGATCAAATGGGTCTCTCACCCAAGCCGTGGGCGGAAGTGGGCGAGACCTATACGACGTCCACGATGGTGGCTCATGCATGGGAGTTTCAGGCTTTGCCCACAGCCGATCTTTGGTCGGTGAGCTTGGGCTTGAATTATTGTTTCTCAATTTTTATTCTTTAGGGATGAGCGGCACCACCGGCGAGAGATTTTTTTTTTGGAATCAGGTTTATTTATCGTCGTTTCGGGGCATGGCCCTATGGTGCGACGTAAACTATTACAGAGTGAGGCTAAGCAGGAGACTGAGTGACTAAGACTGAAGAGACAGGACGGAAGAACTGTATGCGATAGACTGATAGGGGTAACTGTACTATGAGAGAACTATCTAGAAGGAAACTGTAGGACGAAAGAGGAAAATACATAAGTAGCAAACTATCTAAGGGAGTCACTGAAACGGCCTGTGGCCTTGAGGAAGTCGAAAAGCGGGAGCAGAGTCTCCGAGGCATAAAACAAATAGTCGAGAGAGAGGCAATCAAGGCCGGCCGACTCCAGGTAAATGTAACGCTCCGAGGCGTAGTGGGGGCATCGCAAGAGGAAGTGTGCCACCGTCTCTGGGGCACCCGGGCAGTGCGCACAATCAGGCGAATTGACAGCTTGCAGTTTATGTAGGTGCTGATTGAGTTGAACGTGACCGGTGATGAGTCGGAGAAGGAGGACGGCTCTGGATCTCGGGAGGTGCTGCGTGTGCGACATGAAGTTGGACGGGGACAGGAGTGAGTATCGGGAGTGGAATTTGATTCCCGCTGGTGTATTTTCCCAGAAGCGGGTTGCTGCTTTCCGGTTCTCCTCTTTTACCGCCCGTTTGGCGGATACTCAACCATTGTAACAAGCGAGATCATACTAGTTTGAATCCTGATTGAATCGGGCGTAGAATGATAGCCAAGTCTGCTGCATGGAGAAATACTGTTGAAATGCAATCGGTTTGGGGGAGGAGATACCTCGGCCACCTGTCGTCACGTGGACCCTTGGACCCTGCGGATCGGCCTGGGTGAGTAATGTGCTGGCATCCGACACGTCGCTAGCTCTCTCTCTCGACCTCGACCTTGTCTTGCACATCACCCCCGGCCTGCAGCACACCTCGCGCGCCCTAGACGACACTTGGAGCGATGGCACGAGGCCTATTCGGTGGTGCCTTCAAGGGCATAGACGGCTTTGGCAAAGTAAGTGCGTCGGTCTGCACCGGGGCCGATACTCACCGAGACGCTCGCATAGACGATGGAAGATGTCAAGATCAAAACTCGGACCGGTGCATCGCGTCAGTCGAACAGAGTGCTCATCGTACTCGTACGCTCACATGGTCGTTCTAGTCACCCTCATCTCTGCGGCGATCATCTTGTTCTTTGCCGTCATCGAGTTTGTCGACTATCGGCGGGTCAACATTGACGAGATGATCATTGTCGACCGGTCGCGCGGCGAACGTCTCACGGTCAAGCTGAATATCACATTTCCCCACGTTCCTTGCTACTGTACGTCGATTCAGGGCTCTGCAGGTAGACGACCTAAACCCACCGTGTCTAGTGTTATCCTTGGACGTGACCGACATCTCTGGCGAGATCCAGCAAGACCTCTCCCACAACCTTCTCAAAACTCGACTCGATGCGCAGGGACAGGTGGTCCACGAAAACACTCTCAACTACCAGATCACGAACGAGGTCGAGCGAACGCTCAAGCAACGTCCAGAGGGATACTGTGGGTCATGCTATGGTGCGGATCCACCCGACGGCGGGTGTTGCCAGACGTGTGAGAGCGTACGAAAAGCGTACTTGGAGAGAGGCTGGTCGTTTGAGGACCCGAATCTGATCGAGCAGGTGCGATTTCGTTGGTCTCCCTATTCCATGGCTTGTGCTGAGGCGATTTCCAAACAGTGTGTTTCCGAGCACTGGACTAACCACCTCCACGAACAAAACACAGAAGGCTGTCGGATCGAAGGCCGGGCTCGCGTCAACAAGGTAGCCGGGAACCTCCAGTTCTCTCCTGGTCGATCGTACATTTCCCAACGAGACCCATACCACGACCTTGTGCCCTACCTCAAAGACGGCAGCCATCACGACTTTGGCCACCACATCCACGAATTCCATTTCGAGGGCGAGCGAGAGGTCGAGGATACGTGGAGGCCGGGTAACAAGATGTCTGGTTGGCGCAAACGGGTTGGATTGGCGCGACATCAGCTGGATGAGGTGGTTGCGCATGCGATTGATGATCGGGTGAGGCGATATGTTCGTTTAATTGAACCTGGCTCATGGTTTGTCCAAAGACTATGGCGTCCAACTATATGTTCCAGTACTACATCAAAGTCGTCTCTACCGAGTTCAAGTATTTAGACGGCGAAGTTGTACGTTCTTCCGTCTATCTTGGTAGTATGCGCTCACATTTGTAATTCCAGGTTCGCTCGCACCAATATTCTGTGACCTCTTTCGAGCGAGATCTTGCTCACGAAGCCCAGACACACGACCATGAACGTGACAAGTATGGCCAAATGCATGCACACAGCTATCGTGGAGTGCCTGGCGCATTTTTCAATTTCGAAATCTCGCCGTTGATGGTTGTGCACCGGGAGACTCGTGGTTCGTTTGCGCATTTCGTGACTTCGTGAGTGAATTTCAAGGATCCCACCCCGAGTGTGCTTGCTGATACGGTCCCAGGCTATGTGCGATTATCGGAGGCGTGCTTACTGTTGCAAGCATTACCGACTCGGTGCTGTTCACGACGCTGGGCAAAAAAGAAGGTCTGAGTGGGAAATCCATATAGTGCAGTCCCTGGCTCTTGTCACTGTATTATAGCATGAATCCGAGTTGCTTTCAATCTGATAGTGCTCCAGTGCAGGCCAAAGGGGCTTGGCTGGTTGGCTGACAAGGGGCTGTACAGCACGGATCGATCACGTGGTTGTGATCTGCGATGACGTATGTCGGCTCAGAATAACCTTGCTCTTGGATTTCATGGCCGGGTTGCCCCCCTTGTGGGGATGCGTTTCTTGTCCGTCACCATGCGCCTGTACGACGTGGAGATCACGTTCCACTGTGCGCACTCGCTGCCCGTGTCCGACGTCCCGTCTCTGGCGGCCGACCCGTACATCCTCGCCTCGCTCCGCGTTCCGTCGTACAGCACGCGCCAGCCCGGCCCGCCACCGCTGCGCTTCCGGAGCAAGACCATCCACCGCACCCGGGACCCCGAGTGGGACGGCCAAGTATGGCGCGTAGGCGGCGTGCCCGACGCTGGCTTCGCACTGCGCATCGCGGTCCGCGACGAGGACGCGGGGAAGAAAGACGACCGGCTGGGCGAGGCGCGCGTGTCCTTTTTCGGAGCCAACGCCGCCAACAAGCGCAAGGGCGACGACGGTGAAAAGAACGCGGACCTCGACTGGGGCAGCGTGCGCGAGGGCCTCGACGTTGCGCGCCGAGAAGCACCGATCAAGAAGCGGCGGGGAGGCGTCCGGGCGTTCGTGTCGACGTATCTGACGGCCATGGTGTCCAAGGGAGTGCACGCCAGGAGCGCCACGGTCGTGGTCAGCGTTCGGGTGCTCGGTCTGAGCGAGAACCAGGAGGACCAGAGGGTGTATACCTTGGGACCCAGTAAGCCATCCCGGTCTGGTTTCACATGGATACTTAATTCCACTAGATTACTACTCGCTCCACTTTTCCTCTCTGCTCGGCAAAATCATAGGCACCAAGTCCGTCAACGCATCCAACACCGCTAAACCCAGGGTTTCAAATTTCCAGGCCAACAAGCTGCAGCTCACAGGTCCCGTCCCGAAAGAGCTTGAACATCGATATGTCGGTTACCGACCGTTTATCGAGAGCCTTTTTTCCAAGTGCGTCCTCTATTTCAGTTTTGGGGCCACATGCTTGGAACACGCGCTTTCTATTTCTGATTTTCGCTATCTATAGATCCGGCCTCAAGGGCCGAATACTCAATCGAGCACTCAAGAAACAACATCGATACGTGTACTCGCATGACCAGGCTACCGTGTATGGTTGCGTGCAACGTCATCAGCATGCAGCCAACGCCTCATCACAATCATCCCCACCAAATCAATCCCATCCATCCTCTCATCCCGAACCGTCGACCCCGCAAGCCAACGAAACCCATCCAAAGGACATGAACCCTTTGGCCGCTCAGTTCTTGCACATGGTTCAACATGGAGCAGGTCATCGGCTATATACCTATGTTATAACTCTCGACGCCCAGTGGAGATTTACCGAGACGGGCGACGAGTTTGCGATTGAGATGCTGAGTAAACACTCGGTGCGTGGTTGAATGTACTTTCCTACATCTTCCTCTCTTTCATCGCAAGTGGTGGCCCTCACTATTCATACTTGCTTCTGATAAAATCCCATCCGATATGAGAGCACTTTTGAACTAACACGATACGTCAAGATGCATGCAGACGCCGCGCCTTACATCGCATATTCAGGTGAAATGTTTGTCCGTCGGATTGGCACCCAAGGATGGGAACAAGATGAACAGGAAGAGCCGGATGCCCAAGCTGATCCCGATCAAGACGAAAGGCATGCACCCGGTGCAAAGAAACACCCTCCGTCGGCCTATGAGCTAGTGATTGACAACGACTCGGGCACCTATCGACCGCATAAGCAGCTTTTGCCGGTTTTGGAAAAGTTCCTAGGGAGCGAGGCAAACCTGGGTGCGTGGTTTCATGAGTATATTTCCACACCTCCAGTTGCTGAAATAATTATCTCATTGTCCTTTTTCTCGACTGAAATGGATGGTTGATTTCTGCTGAGGACAGGTGGCCCCGGTGGACTAGGGAAGATTACGGCCGTGGATGGCTTTGATCGAGGTCTCAAGCATACCAAGAAGCAGCGAGCCGAAGCAAAGAAGCGGCAAGGGCAACAGACCAGGCAGGCTCAGATCAGGCGCTCAAGCTCTGGGTCGGTGTCCAGTGTTGGTAGTCTAAGCAGCGACCAAGTCGAGAGGGTCATCCGGGATGGCCTACATCCCGAAGAGACTGACCAACGCAAGCAAGTCCTCAACGGGGGAACACATGGAAACGGTCTAGTCACAAAACGAATTTAAAGGGCGTGCCGCTGAGGGAAAGCGCGGATAGCCACGTTCGAAGAGATGAAGACTGGAGCAAAGGGAATGGCTGATAACTAGAAACCAGGGGGGTTGGAGAGAATACGTCTTCCAGCGGTGCTGTGAGAACATCCGGCGGGGAGGGACAGGTGTGCAAAGGTCGCTAAACCAGATTTTATGGAAGTAAACTATTACTGTACCTATATGCCCATATATCGCTCTTGTCTGTTATCGTCTAACGCCAAATTTCACACCTATTATCTTTTCGTGAGATGCGGATTTTCGCATTCCCACAGATGGCTGGCTCAGATACACGCCCGCGTGAGCCGCCGTAACCTAACCACGTGCCCTTACTTATGTCCAGAGTCCGTTTGAACATGACTGGGCGGTCCCTAAAGCGGTATGTGATGGCCGTCGTTCTTAGATTGATTTTTATCCCCCTGCGTGGTATTTTCGAGATGTGACTCGTTGTATGTTGACGTGTTGAATACAATTGTGATTCTGGAACAAATACTCGGTGTCGCAATGCCCAGCAACACAGTATGTTTCCGTGCAATAAAGTGTACGATTGAGGCACAATCGGTGTATCGTGGATCCCATGTTTTCGAGAACGCATTCAAGAAACCTCCAAGCTCAATATTGTGCCGACGTTCGGCCACATCATCTTGGAATCATCCTTCCTTACACTGGTGGTGCATATTTTCATTTGCGGATCATGGGAGATCGGCGTACAAGTGATCCGCGATGATGGTACCCGGGTTCGTCATGGCTTCGCACGTAAATTGAACGTACAAGCACAAACGTTCGCACAACGTTTGTGTTACATGTCTGCCACGTGACTCGCTGGAGGTCGTTGGGTAACACACCCTTCTTTCACGTTACTCTCCCTCCACCACACCCCCCTTGCTATCATGCCCAGATACGTGGCACAAAATGAGGATTTCAGTACGTACCTTGAGCTGCTCACAAACAACCATTGACTGAGGATAAGATATGACTTATGTTAAGAAATTGCTGCATGCCAAGGGCCTTTACATGTGTACTCTCTGTACTTCAATGAACATCAGCAAAAACGGTTTTTCCATGCAAGAGCTTTGGGAAAACAATATGTAATAACAGAGCTTGAAAGACAAGCAAAGACTCTGTGAGTTGTTGAAATAGCTTTAAAGATACTGCAATACATGCCCATGTTTTGGATGTCTTGAAATTTGGTCAAATGTCTTGAAGGTTAGGTTAGGTTAGGTGGAGTGAGGAGTCGTGAGTGCGAGCGGAGCGAGCACGAGCGGCGACGAGCGGAAGAAAGGCTAAGAACTCCTAGGTAAATACCCGGGAGAGACTTTCGTAGATACTCATCAGAGCCCTTCCACTGTGTCTTTTTATGCCGTGGCAGACGAACATGCCACGTCATTGGTGTAAGAAACGCCAAGGGAAGAAGACTTAACCGAACAAAGGAGAAGAACAGCTGACTGATCCTGACCGCATGGTAACCGTCCATGTGATCACTCCTCACACACGACTGGCCAATCAGGGGGAGACACCTGACCAACGCCAAGAACCAACAAGGTCCGAACCGAGCTGATCCGTGTGAAGCTGAGGCTCCCACGGACTCGGCGATCCGAGGATCAACCGGCCGAGGGCTCAACTCAACTCCACCCAGACCCTGCCCGGTGAACCCTGAAGGTTCTCAAAGCGCCGGAACAGGCGCTCAAACCCTGAGGACCGAGAAGTGCCTGACTAAGTGACCAGGGATTTGTAATATACCCTGAGTCACGTGACACTTAGTCAGCTAGAGAGTAAAGGACAAGTCATCCAAGATGACTAATCCTCCCTTAACCATTACCTAATCTGGTTAGGATTAAGGTTAGGTTATTAGGGTGTAGTAGGCTGCTGGTAGGTCTGATTTTTCCATGTTCCAGCCTGCACTCTTCCCCATGCCAGTCTGGTCCCTCATGGCATGCTAAGTGGGCAAGTTGCATACTTTGTACCCATATGCTTCATGGCATTGGCTGCTGACAAATCACTTGGCTCTGCCACATGGCCACTTGATCTGTTAAGCACTGTCCTCTTTGCTTTCCAATCATGTTGGTAAAATAACACTGCCTCAATGGCAGAATAAAACTTGCACCCAGGTATCTAAGTACACTGCAAGCATAGAGTTGCGTACTTTGTACCACTCTACAGTGGGAGACCTGCTGCTGACCAAGCAGCATGGCTATGTGTAGTGGACCCTGTGGTGTGTCCCAGCCACTGAGCTATGAGTAATCAGTCACTTCAAGCACTGTCCCTGAGTAACCTCAAGCCCTTACTTGTCCCTCCTGACTGGGTTGCATACAATGTATGCACACCACATGACAGCCCATACTATCATACAATGACAGTACAATGATTTGGAATAGTATTGTATCAGAGTTTTTGTTTTTTCTTGGCACCATACATGGCACAGTACCTTTTGCGTACAAAGTATGCAACCTTGTTGGGAACCCAGCATGCTTTGTCATACTCTGCCTGACCCTAACAATATGACTGACACATGAGTGAGTTGTAGTCTGTGTGCATACAAAGTACGCACTCAGTGCACTGTTCTGTTTTCCATGCAAGGCAGAATCACATCCTGATTACTGCTTTTTTAATGCTCCAAATTTGTTGATATTAATATATGATAGACAGCCCAGTTATATCCAGCACCTGATTGAGGTGCTCTTGTGTTTGCGTACTTTGTACGCATTGCTGCCAGAGGCACGTTGCTTACTTAATCCATACAGAGTGAGGTCAGCCAAGCATGTTGAAATCATTACAATAATACATACTATTCAAGTCCACATGATTGCATATCCTCTCCACGTGATGTACCATAGGCTTATTGCCTAGGTGCTGAGCTGCTGTCAATCCAGCTGCGTACCCTGTACGCACACTTCCTACAAGCCCATTCCTGGCTAAATAAAATGCGCCATGGCCAAATACTACTCTGCCCTCATGATAAAGCACTCAAAATTGCATGCCAGAATTTCAGCGTCTTCTGTTTATGTTCATCTCCGCATATTTTACTCCGCTCAATGCGCGCCATGGGTCATTCGAGAGCCACAGTCGAGAGCTTTCGAACGACGTATAGTGCTTGCTGAGCGGAGCAAAACTCGCAGAGATAGATGGGACACTAGATCTGCTGAAATTCTAGCATACAGTCTCTAGTGTTTTATGGCAAGAGCAGAGTAATACTTGGCCATGGCGGGCTTCATATAGCTAGGGATGAACTTGTAGGAAGTGTGCGTACAAAGTACGCAACCTTGTTGGGAACCCAGCATGCTTTGTCATACTCTGCCTGATCCTAACAACAGCGCTGCCACATGAGCAAGTCATAATCTGTGTGCGTGCAAAGTACGCACCCAGTGCACTGTTCCGTTTTCCATGCAAGGCAGGATCACATCCCTATTACTGCTTTTTTTATGCTCCAAATTTGTTGACCTTAATATATGATAGACAGCCCAGTTATATCCAGCACCTGATTGAGGTGCTCTTGTGTTTGCGTACTTTGTACGCATTGCTGCCAGAGGCACGTTGCTTACTTAATCCATACAGGGTGAGGTCAGCCAAGCGTGTTGAAATCATTACAATAATACATATTATTCAAGTCCACATGATTGCATATCCTCTCCATGTGATGTACCATAGGCTTATTGCCTAGGTGCTGAGCTGCTGTCAATCCAGCTGTACCCTGTACGCACACTTCCTACAAGCCCATTCCTGGCTAAATAAAGTGCACCATGGCCAAATACTACTCTACCCTCACTATAAGGCACTCAAGATTGCATGCCAGAATTTCAGCGCCTTCTGTCTCCATCTATCTCCGCAGATTTACTCCGCTCAATGCGCGCCATGGGTCATTCGAGAGCCACAGTCGAGAGCTTTCGAACGATGTATAGTGCTTGCTGAGCGGAGCGAAACTCGCAGAGATAGATGGGAGACCAGATCTGCTGAAATTCTAGCATGCAATCTCTAGTGTTTTATGGCAAGAGCAGAGTGATACTTGGCCATGGCGGGCTTCATATAGCTAGGGATGAACTTGTAGGAAGTGTGCGTACAAAGTACGCAACCTTGTTGGGAACCCAGCATGCTTTGTCATACTCTGCCTGACCCTAACAATATGACTGACACATGAGCGAGTCATAGTCTGTGTGCATACAAAGTACGCACCCGGTGCACTGTTCCGTTTTCCATGCAAGGTGGGATCACATCCCTATTACTGCTTTTTTTATGCTCCAAATTTGTTGATATTAATATATGATAGACAGCCCAGTTATATCCAGCACCTGATTGAGGTGCTCTTGTGTTTGCGTACTTTGTACGCATTGCTGCCAGAGGCACGTTGCTTACTTAATCCATACAGGGTGAGGTCAGCCGAGCGTGTTGAAATCATTACAATAATACATACTATTCAAGTCCACATGATTGCATATCCTCTCCATGTGATGCGCCATGAGCTTATTGCCCAGGTGCTGAGCTGCTGTCAATCCAGCTGCGTACCCTGTACGCACACTTCCTACAAGCCCATTCTTGGCTAAATAAAGTGCACCATGGCCAAATACTACTCTGCCCTCACTATAAAGCACTTGAGATTGCATGCCAGAATTTCAGCGCCTTCTGTCTCTGTCTATCTCTGCAGATTTACTCCGCTCAATGCGCGCCATGGGTCATTCGAGAGCCACAGTCGAGAGCTTTCGAACGACGTATAGTGCTTGCTGAGCGGAGCGAAACTCGCAGAGATAGATGGGAGACCAGATCTGCTGAAATTCTAGCATGCAATCTCTAGTGTTTTATGGCAAGAGCAGAGTGATACTTGGCCATGGCGGGCTTCATATAGCTAGGGATGAACTTGTAGGAAGTGTGCGTACAAAGTACGCAACCTTGTTGGGAACCCAGCATGCTTTGTCATACTCTGCCTGACCCTAACAATATGACTGACACATGAGCGAGTCATAGTCTGTGTGCGTACAAAGTACGCACCCAGTGCACTGTTCCGTTTTCCATGCAAGGTGGGATCACATCCCTATTACTGCTTTTTTTATGCTCCAAATTTTTTGTTCTTATTACATGATAGACAGCTCAGTTATATCCAGCATCTGATTGAGGTACTCTTGTGTTTGCGTACTTTGTACGCATTGCCACCAGAGGCACTTTGCTTACCTAATTCATACGGCGTGAGGTCAGCCAATCTTGTTATAAGCATTAAAACAATAGGTACTATTGAAATCCATGCATAGTGTATATGCTCTCCATGTGGTGCACTGTATGCTCATTCTCAAGCACTGATCCCCTGTCAATTCAGCTGCACACTCTGTACACACACTTCCTACCAACCCAGCCTTAGCTATAAGAACCTTGCCATAGCTAAATGCTGAACGATCCTGCGCATATATTGAACTTATATCGATGTTATACTGCCCTTTTGTTTTTCTGTCTCATATTTCATGTTCTATCCCTGTTTGTACTTTCTTCCTCCTGCATACACACCGATGTACTGTCCGAGATTTCCTGTTGTATTGTATATAAGGAAATACACAAGTCACTGAACCGAGAGTGATGTTCTCCCCACTCACATCCAACAGGCTCAAATCGCTTCCTTCGCCTGTGCTAGGTATTAATTGGAGTGCATTTATTCGTTACGCTTGAACACTAAATACTATCTACCCTTACTACAGATCAGCAGAGACGTCATACCAGAATTTTAGCACATTCTGTCTCCCACCTGTCCCCACAAATTTTACCCTGCTAACTATGCACTATACGTCGTTCAAAAGCCCTTATCTGTGGCTCTTGAATGGTCTGCAGCAAGCCTTGAGTGGAGTAAAACCCGCTGATGCGCAGGCAAGACAGAATGTGCTGGAATTCCAGCATAACATTTCTCTCTATAAATCAACAGTATAACTCAGCTATACCCCATTGCCCAGCCAAAAAACTGGGGTACTGTGCTATCTGCATACTTTGTATACACTTTTTGTGCGGTACAGGCTCCTTACCTAACCAAGTGCTGCCCAAGGCTGCACATGGTGAATTTTTTGTAAGAATCACAACAATAATTGCCAGTGGACTCACCGCATACAATGTGCGCAGTCTCAAAACCAGCCCTTCAATCACATTATCTGTTTAGGTGGATACTATGCGTTGAACAAGGTCATGCAATCCTGGTATTCCAGCGCATATAGTCTGCTTTCCGATATTTACATGTACCCAAAAATCACCTTTCTCGTACTCTACGCCTTCCTCCTTGCATGCTTCCCTGAAGTTGTCAATAGACAGAACCTAAGACCCTAAAACTCAGTGGTCGCATACATGGTGATCTATTCAAACAGTGGTTACAATCCATGCCCAACAAGCACAATGATCCCTGGAGATAATGGCTTGCTTGGGAGCCAACTTGAAGACTATCTGGTTGATATCAAGGCTCTTTTTGTAATTGAAGCGTGGTAAGTCGAACCTTCACCGCTGCTGCAAATATCTCCCACTGATCGTTGCTGTTGATCTCAGCTGGGATCTTCCACACCCCGGGGTGATTGTGCTATCATTCTCAGAGATAGTAAATTATCATATTCACATATCCAGATATTAGAAATTACATACCAAGACCCACTCCTGTAATGGAGTTACATAGAATAGGGCATGATGGGCATGCAGTACCATCGTCGGCACACAGTTCGACTCCAGCTCTTGTGGGGGTAGCAGTCACATCCACTATGGCTCATTATGCGCTTAGGAATGCTCACAATGCCCAGACTCAATTCTTTACAAGACAGCATTTTAAGCTGAGCTCTATACTTTTCAAGCCCATGGACAGCTTGGTGTATAAAATTTACATCGGCCTTGGAGTTTTTTTTATTGACAAATTACTTTATAGGATGTACCTAGGTTCGACACATATTTAGAGGACCTGGGCAGCAAGCCTGAAATCACGGCCTTGTGTACTGAAACAACTGCTCCTGCTTCAATAGCTCCTATGTCCTCCAAATTGGAGCTGAAGGGTCACACAAAAATACCAAGTAAACCACGCACCAAGCTCTGACAGACAACTTTGCCATTCAAGTGCATTCGGCATGATGAGTGGCTCATCCAGGAAAAGCGCCAGTATGCTGACTGCCAGGCTGATCGTGAAGCTTAAGCGGTGCAACTTGCACATTTCAAACTGCAGAAAAAAGCGAAAAGCGCGAGTACAAGTGTGTTTCCAAGCGTTTGCTGCGTGCCTGTCAGAGGAAGGCTATAAAAGCGGCCAAGGAATTGAAGAAGCACAAAGTTGAAAGGAAGGTATGTGGTTCAATTGTTGTATTGTCACGCATATACTCACATTCACTCCACAATTAGCAAGCTTCAAATGTTCCAACCACTGCTCCTGACAATTTAATAACAATCTCTTTGCTCTCCAGGCCCTACAGCCACCGCACGGTAAGTGACCGATGGGCTCGAAGGCAACGTGAGTGCTGATCCAAACGGCGCGCCTACGATGCGCTTGCAAGCATGTTGTGGCCCCACCTCGCGTCCACGATCCTGGGCAACGCCATAAAGGTGTGTTACTGGCTTCGCACCTGATGTCAGTGCCGTTGCTCACCATCTGTTTCGCCCTCCCTTACCACCACGCACGACCATCACCTCTCGGGCAATGACACGCCCTCGGGTTGCCCCTTCGCGACCGATCGGAAACGAAAGGACCGCCGACGCCCAACCGATTGCCGACCCTCGACCAACGCGTCAACGCGAGCGCCCGCGTAGCTGTTTCGCGCCCCGAACTGCCGTACCATCGACTACGGCGGGTGCTCAACTGACCCGTTGCAGCAAACGCCTGCGCCTTCGTGTTCAATCCACATCGGGAACCGCCGCTTGCGTTCATTACTACTTGGGCAACCGTATGACCACGACCACAACCAACGCTCGACTGACCCAGTGAGTCACCGGTTGACCTGAACGTGACACGAGCGATGACCCAATCAACACGCCCATGATGCGTCCAACCTCGCCTCACGACCTCGATACCAACCCCAACCGTCGCTTACCAACCTCGACTGTCGTTTACGGACATTGGCTGCCCATGCCATTGCTCATCCCGCGAACCGGCGCTCTGTCTCCCGGCCGCTCCATAGTTGCAGCATTGGCGCTGCCTTTCGCCCCGACCACGCCCCAGCCCAACGCTCCCCACTTGCCGCTCTGTTGGCTTTTCTGAAATTTTAATTATTTCTTTTTTTTTTTAAGAAAAATCTTTTCATATGTAATTACCCTTAGCTTTAATAAATATTTATGTACACATTTATTGAACCATGGCATAAGAGTGAACACGCAAACATACTACATACAGTACACTACTGTAGATTACGTTCTACTGTAGCCGAGACTAAGAATATGTCTACTGTAGACCTACGGTGGACCTTGCGTAGAACTGTGTGGTCTACAGCAAAGTTCAAGAGCAATAAATGGTCTACTAATGTCTACATAGACCAAGGTAGACTTTGACATTTTTCCTGAAGTGTTGGAGGTTTGGTTTGGAGCGTCCATCTGTAGCCAAATATTATCTTACATTCTCATTGGGGGGTGGGTCTGGACTTACATTGAACACACATGACAGCTGGAGATCGAGAGATGCAATGTGGCAAAATGAAAGGTTTGATTGTGAACGAATTGGCTATAAGACATCAAATAGATCTACATATAATGATTGTTAGAAAGCTTTGGGTCGATTTGATCCAGTAGCGGGTGGTGGTGGTCCAGAACAGGTCAAGCAAGAGTGAGTGTGAGTGTGAAGGTGAGATCGTAAATTATCACATCGGCTGACTCCCGTTCTCTTTTGATCGCTCAAGTCCCCATTGCCACCACCTTGCTGCTACAGAATCCAGTTGTTCCAGCTCAAGCTTTGATTATTATAAAAAATAGTTAGCTATAATATCAAAACTTAAAATGCAATTGGTGACCATCGGCGGGCTCATTGCCCTTGCGGCTTGGGTCCAAAGGGGATGCCTTGACAGAGCGAGCAGCATATATGGAGCCTGGCCACCCTTTTGTGCTCAGTGCGATGATGGTTCAAGACTTTCAAACAACCATCATTGGGACTCTGCTGCATGCAAGGTCAAGCTTCATGTGCTCTCATACCGCCACAATGGTTTCATAGTTTTGATGCGACCACCATAGTTCTCAGGCCGAGGCGTCTTCAAATTTTTGTTCATTCTCACTGTGTCATCCCTTATCCAGCGCGCTCGCGCTGATCTCCATGCACCACGGGGCTTAGTGCTTCACCCAAATATTGAGATCCGGACAGTTACATGCTGGGCGGGCCTGTATGCGCCTGGAGCTGCCTCCCCCATGACACCGCGAATGCTTTATCCAGTGGTGTATTGTAGGTAGATTAATGTTATTAGTTATATTATACTGTACAATATATATATGCGACCAAGAATCGGACTTGGGGGCTGAGTATACTATGTTGGTTGGTTAGATTCGCTGTAGGACGAGCAGAGACAAGGAGTGCGAGGGGGAATGCAGAGTACTTTGTCCACGAAATCTTGAGTGGATGCCGTGCCTGGAAGGGACTGAGCTCTATGCAACCAAACCAAAATCTATGTGCTGGGATTGCGCCAGTGCATTCATCGAAGAATCCAACCTTAGATCAACAAGCAAAAGAGCTGGCATTTAACGAAGAGGAAGAGGAAGATGAGACAAGCCCAACGGCTGAGGAAGTCTAATCTCAAGTATTAGATGTCTTTAATGCCAAAGCGGATAAGCATATTGGAGAAACGGGGAGCAAAGAATATCATGAGGACCTTTGGGCTGCACAGATTCATATTCCTGATTCCTTCATTGTTTCCCAATATCCTCACAAGTAATATCATATACCTTCATCAAAGCCTTATTGGTGGATTTGTGGCATAAACAAGAAAATATATACAAACAACATCTCCTTGCGGCGAGGGGAGATGGGGACAGGGGTTCTTAAAAATTACGATCGTTGCGTTGATGTCAACCAAGACCATGGACCAACGTTCATCTTATTTTGCTACAGGAATAGCCTGTTCAAATATAGATCATAGGGTTATGAAGAATTGGTAAGCAGCCATGTAGTAAAAGCCCAATTTGACTGTCTCTTTAAGCTCCTAGCAGGTGCTAATCACAATCGAAACACAGATCCGACTTGAGGCTGAATTATAGTGGGAATTTACTGTCCATATTCCAACCCAGCACTGCGCATATAGTAGTGTACTTCTTCAAGCGGGTGCGTGAACTCAAGAGGATAGAGATGGCAGTGCTAGTGCAAATACGACTGCAACATTTCCTGGTAGGGGTATACCTGCACCGATTCGAGAGAACAGATACCGCCACATGCAAACATTGAAGTCAGAGAGGGCAGACGACGCTCCACTTACTCATGAGTTGTTCAACCTTCCGGCCAAAAAGGGCTACAAGAGACTGGGCGTTGGGAGCGGCATTGCAGTCCCTCAATGCTCTACTTGGTCTAGGTGTTGCCACCACACCTTGTTGAGTATCTGATTGCCACGGGTACCCCGTGATGAACAAGAGACCAGAGGAGGGCATGACCAGGTGAAAGTTTGATTTTACTCAGAAGCCAAACAGTGACGCCTTTCGTAGACTAAAGCACAAACGCTACCACTACTGCACCACTTTACGCCCATTTTGTGTGGAAAATCCACATCCTGTCCAGAAAATCCATATTTCCAACAATTTATTTCGATTTTCCGCATTCAGGGAAAGTTTCATGTCAATGCCAGTTCACCAGAACAAGGAATTGGAGCAATTTGTTTTCCAGCAGCCCAAGCGAAATCAGGAATTTCCTCGTCATCTTGATGGCCTCAAATCAGATATCTCTTTTCTAAAAATTTCAGTAAATCCTGGTTTAAATTTCCACCATTGTCGCGATTTGGTCGCCCTAATTTTCCGTGTTAAAAAGGTTCCAAGTGTATACCCATTTCACATTCACTCACTCTTCACTTTCGACTTAGTTCTAATCACTACCACCTCAAGGCGCTGACATAGAAAATAAGCATTGGTTAGTACTTAATGGAGACGCGAAGTGAAATGTTCACCTGGCGACAATAAAACCGTTGGAGAACGGCTGGACACCTGGATGGTGTAGGTTCATCAGGTGGGCATTTTCGATGGCAGAAGGGGCTGGATTTTCTCCATACCTTTGTGCTGTAACTACCCTACGTGACCTCTGGTCCCACAGACAGAATCAATTGGAATATAAAACTATGTGTCTCTGAAAAGCTGCATACACCCAACAGTACCACTGGTCACTTACAAAAAATATGTCAGTAGTGGGGACTATGGGATGGCAGAGGAGAGCATAATTGCAGTTGTTGGTAATGCGTGTGTTAAATTTATGATTAGACCCAGAAAGCTTTGCTGCCACTATGCTGGTATTACGTTACTTCCAGCAGCCGGGCCTATTGGCAGTGGGAACTGCCTGATGGCTTTCAATATTGGACTGACACATAGCCAATGTCTCTCTCCTACTCTACCATATTTTTACATACATATAAGCGATCGCTCCCTCCAGTACTCATCGCCAAATCAATCACAAGGTGCGCTTCTTGTCACATCGGACCTCGTTATTGTCTCACCAGATGTGAGATCATTGCTGGTCCTAAGTTGCTCATGTGTTTGTTAAAAGCTGGGTAGTTTTCATACGGAGACATTGCTGGATAAAGAGATCAGAGAAATTGATTGGTAACTGATAACTGGCGTTTAGAACAGTGTATTCACACTTGACATCTCACGTGACTAAACCTCTCCTTTTTTTCCCCACAAAGCAAATCTGTGATACAAGTGCTTCATGACTAATCACGTGATTAAATTGTGTTCCAACATGGCTGCCATTCTCCCCACCTCACTTTCCTCAAATCCCAAGTACAGGACTCCTACTGAGCCCCTTCAACTCGGTATCACAATCCCCCAGCTATCAACCCCCAGACAGACCATTCAGCACGTGGGTTTGGAGAAGAGTTTCACGGAAGTCACTGCTTGGCTCCGCAACAGCAATTCACCGCCGCTATTGAGGTTACAAAACATCAACCTCCGGGAGAGCAGGGATTTGGAAGGAGAGCTGCGTAAGCAGGGGCTTAAGATAAAGTGAGCTTTGACCTAATATCAAGTGCACCAACTAAGGGTCCATCAGATACGATTGGGATCGTACAAACCAAACTACCACATTCCGGATGCCGTGCCCCTTGCATGAGTGTGCAGGAAACTGGCTTGGTCAATATCCTAAATTTATTACTAGCGAGCTCAGGAAGGTGGCGCGGTGTGGAACTCCAGTGGTTGAGTCAGGTGGCTCGGCAAACACCGAGGTTGAAAATGGCGAAAAGCAACCGGATGGGCAACTCAACCTTCAATTGCATTTTGGCGCAGAGGATGACCAAGAGCGGACTGTCAACATACGTCAGCCTCGGGTGGTCCTGGAGACATCATATAGTCAGCCTGACAGGAACGCGTTGGACAAGATCGAGGAGTACTTGTGCAAATCGGATGGCAACGTCCATGCTGCTATCCATTGCGCGTTAACGAACCCCGTCACCCTAGACAAGCCCTTCCAAGCCACGATATGCGTTTATGTGAGGAAAACGTCAAAGGAGATCAGTAAGCACTCCAAACCGTAGCAAATGCTTGCGCTGAGGACCTATTGACAAGTGCAAGATTATCCGTGCGAAATCACCCCGCTAAAGCTCAAGCATGCTCCAAGCGAATTGAGTGCTGAAATGGATCTTTTGTGCAAGGAGATGAAGGCCGACCTCGCCGCGCATAAATCAAGCTCGGACGCGCAAACTCGCCTGGAAGAGCGTGAGGGGAGGATAGGATCACCCACGGACTCCCCATCTTCCGCTTCTCCCCCAGGTTCTTCTACTACCGCAATGTCCAGGGACACCGGCGATACGACGTTCAATCAGGATTCAGAGCTGGAAGAGGACCCGAGCTTTGACAGCCGCGGCATTCAGAGACGAGGAGATATTGTCGTATGTTCATGGCTCAGTCATCTTCCGCGGAGTCGCTAAGTCCCTGTTACAGTATCTGGTTGATGAAATGCACAAGAAGAGGCACAAAGGGCCATTCACCCTCAAGCTCAATGTGTACGATTTCTTGAGACCATGCCCAAAGCACCCCCGGAAATTTCTGCCCGACCTTGATATCGAGCTTCCGCTTGAGTCACTCCGAGCGGACCTATTGAGCAAGCTCCAAATGAAGCGTAATGATATACGCAAAAAGCTCTCAGTAGCTACCGTCGGCGACAAGCGAGCACTATCTGAAACTCGTCTTGGCTCCACCTCGCCCATCGATGACAGCGGAGACGGCTCTGACGAAGATTCAAACGCTAGCACCCAGCCAAATGGAGTAGGCGCTGGAGTGTACGCACGCGGCAAAAAGCAGAGAGTCCATTAGGTGCAGGCGCTACTTACGTTGTGATGTCGCCGTTCTTTCTATTTTCGGACTATTATGACTCGCATTTGTTCCACAAGTTCCTTGCCTTCGAATAATATATTGATCACTCGTAACTGTTCTGTGTGGCATGTCATAGATAAAGTCTAATCATGCCTCTGTTGAGTGGGCAAAAATAACTACCAACCGACTCAAAACGATGCAGACGTCGGGGCGACCGATACATGCGCTCCATCATCCACTCTTGCTATTTTATGTGACTGCCTTTCGCAATACATTCAATACAAAATGAGTTGGCTGAACGACTACAGGAAGTATTCCGATTGATCAATAGATCAAACCAATGATTCTCAACAATCTACAGGCGAAGAACCTAGCACGAACCTTTGGAATTAATTCCTTATCCGGGCATGGCTACTGGACAAATGTGCTTCTGCACAAGAGCGGCTGACCGAATCTTGGGAACAGCCCCTGAAAGGTCACTTTGGCACACGTCGAATTGATGGTCACTGTCATCACAGTGTCACCTGCTCTCTGCTGTCGCTACACTATTCACCACTCAAGCTGCTGACCGCTGGTTATAATGTAGCGGTGGCGAGGAGCGAGCCATCTTTTTGACGTGTAGTCAAAGTTACTTTTCGGAAAGATAGGCTCAATTGTGCAAACGCAGAAACATGCTCGTTGGCCATACACATAAATTCCATAGTTGCAAAACCGCGCTCTGGATCCCTGTACAGCCCGACCTGAGCTTAAATATGCTATACATAGGTTGTAATGGAACTTCCGTCATTCTGTTTGCTTGCAGATATGGAAATTTATTTGGAGTCAGTATGCTATGATTCAGGAGACCTTGGAATAACCGATGCTCATTTATATCCAACTCCATGATTAGCGGTTCCAGCAAAACAAACAACGATGAATGCGTAAAATCACTTTTTTTTAAATAAAAGAAATTGCACTTTTTATTGTCGTTCGAGGCTAGGCCTCATGTTTCGACAGTATATCACGTATAAGGGAGGGAAATATAACAGGAACAGAGATAAGGAGGTTTTGAAGCGGAAAGTTGCCTCAGTATGCATAGCGCAGTGGGTGAGAAGCGGATGGGCACATGGTTAACAGACTTGACTCTCCGGCGTCGCAGGTAATGAGATTTGCTATTGAACTATAGAGAAATTCCATGGTTTATATACATGGAGAACGGAGTAACAAGTGAGAAACGTCAGGAACACGGATATATGCGAACCACCCGTGCTGGAATGTTGGCAGTGCATGATCTCGTTCAACAGGAGGAGAGCAAGAGATATTTGACAAGTCATCTAACTAATGCGCGGAGAGCTCCCTGTCTAGGGCCACACTAGGTGTGCTAGGTGTACATTAAGGGAGTTCAATCCAGGTAAATCCGAGAAACATTGCCGATGTCCAATATAGCTGATAATACGAGGAAGCGAGTCTTCATTGGAAAAGAGATAGGGGAGTTGAGAAACTTATGCCCCTTAGAGGCAAGTCCCTCTCATCTAGCACATTCGAAGCGCTGGCATCTGAGCATGTAACCAGCGTATCAACCACGAGCGTATTCTGTGCTCATGATCCCAGGCTGATATGCTGGTGCGGTTAAAACCACTTGATGCATCATACATGGTGGCTATACAACCATCCGCGGTTTCGGTAAGATTTTTCCGGTCTTGGAATCCCCCAGACAAACACTGTTTGCTTTTGTATATGAGCTGTGCTTTGATCTCCAAGCCAATAGTGATTTGTGAATGGCGAGGATAACTGATTGGGCTTTGATATCCATATAGATTCAACGTGTGTGTTTATATATGAACAATATTGGATAATACTGTCAATGCGGGT
This sequence comes from Ceratorhiza oryzae-sativae, assembly GCA_030998015.1. Taxonomy (NCBI): domain Eukaryota; kingdom Fungi; phylum Basidiomycota; class Agaricomycetes; order Cantharellales; family Ceratobasidiaceae; genus Ceratorhiza; species Ceratorhiza oryzae-sativae. The sequence continues at coordinate 177,339 of JARWMV010000018.1, forward strand.
ATGCTCAAGACAGCTCGAAGGGACATGTGTTTCATGTAGTGACTTATTTCATATGGTCGGGCTGGGAGCTATCCGCCAGTCCTAACGCGGCCTGAACCGCGCAATTATGAACGTGTATGCGGTTACTATGTAAGTTTATAGAAGCTATACGCCTTGTTTATGGAGCATTGGGGTATGCACTTTTTATTGCGCGTAGGTGATATTGTTTGCCTAAGTATAAATAAATACTGTGTTTACGTACAGGGCGAAAAATGAAAATAGAAAGAGAAGATAAACAAGAGCAGGGGGGGTTACAACAGAGGTATAGGTGCTTATTGAAGGTCAAACAGTCCACCTCCTTACATAACCGTCAGGCTACTTGAAACGGGGCCTGGAATCACGGCTGGAGCCCCCCTTTGGTTCGGCGATAGATCTCTTATTTTTGCCCTTCTTGCTGCTGTGACTGCTCGTTCCCTCGTCATTGCTGTTCCTAGCCGCTCTTTGTATCCCTGCATCCGGAGCCAAGACCCATTCTGACATCTGGCCCAGATTATGCAACGGTCTACCCGGAACCTGGACATCTCCCTTCGGTCCAAGCCGGCGCCAGACCGAAGGGGCTGGAGCTGGTCGCAGGGATAGATTTTGCGCCAACAAGGCCAGAGGGTCGGCAGCGGCTTGGATCTGTGCATAACGTTCTTGCACTGGCCGATCATAGGGCCAGGAATCTGCACACTCGTCTGGCCACCAAGTAGGACGCGTTCCTTTTTTTCGGCCATTCGTCGCATAGCGGACAATCAAGTAGCCTTAGCGTGCTTTCCCACTGATCGATGAATGACGATACCGGCACCATAAGCGCATATTTGGCGACTGGCGTAGTAACCCAGACGCAAGGTGCTCTACAACCAGTTATCGGTTAGTGAAACATACTGAGGGATGCGCTCATAGTAGGAGACGTACCCTCCACGGAAGCGAGGATCTTCTTGGGTTTCAATCAATAGTACCTTAGGAATTTCTATCCACACCCAGTCGTAACTGTCGTCAAGCCACCCACACATGGCTTTGAGCCTGTCTCGACCTCGCAGTGAAGCCCCAACACCCACAAGAGAAAGCCCAGCAAATCGCTGGGACAGACCAGTCCCTCCGTCTTCCTCTCTGTCCCCTATATTGCCGTCTGCCAGTTTAAGTGAATCATCTTGATTGAGTGGCGCACTCATATACCTTCAGGCCGAATCATACGCAAGGGAATGGCTTCCGGTTTTCCATATATCCTAGCCTCCAGCTTTGTGAGGATTCGCACACGACCTGTCACACCCAAACACACACTTGAAACTTGATTTTTCTCAACGGCCAAACTAATACTTACCTCCTACTTCATGACCCAGACCTTCATCTCCCAACTCTTCAATCTCCTCAGCGGGAAAGAATTTGGTATATATAGCGCAGGAATCGTCGACCAACATTCCAATTGCTGCAAAAGACGGAAGCAAGAATATGAGAGGGGCTGGATCACGTGACTTGAGTCTCCATTTGTTGTTTGGTCCAACCAACTTTGATCAAACACACCAGACGCGCTCCACCTTACCGGCCCCAACAATGCCACTTTCACAAAGAAGGCTCAGGATGCTCTACGGAGAATTGGAGCCCGTAGAAGAGGACTATCTCTTCCCAGAAGAACGCTCGATGAAGCTCTCGAGGAATAATCGTAAGTGACGTGCAAATCACGCCAAGCGGATTATTAACAGGTTCATTTATTTTGAGGGCATGTCGGCCTTTTGATGGAGTTCGTGTTTGTTGACACGAAAGGGTCCGCCGCGCACCCAAATTACGAGGAATGCACCAAAAGCTTCCTCAAAAACGTCGAGGTCTATGGGATTATGGCAATTCCGACCGAGGATACGAAATGGCACCTATGGTCTGGATGGTGGGAGATCCTGAGCACCCAAGTGGTCTTTAAGCTCGTCCACATCAAGAACATTCAAGGGATACACAAGGAGTACAGCGCCCATTATTGTAACGGGTGAGCTCAAGATGTAGTATTGTCCTAAGCAATCGTTCCTAATGGCCCATAATCTTCTGTGTGTCAAGCAACGTCCCAGGCCTTTGGATTTATGGTGGGACAAAACGCTGCTGGGCTCTTCTTCAGCCGGCAGCTCCGTACAAGCCAGACTGGGATCAAGTGTTGGAGACGTGGTCCACTAGCGCCTCGGGAGCTGGCGAATCACCTGCCTTCAAGCGGGTCGAACAACTATGGGTGCCCCCTGAGTGGTGGCGGAAGCGAGGCGCCGAGCCAGGAAATACGAAAGGTGTCCAAAAGGTATGGAAGAATTTCGTGAAAGATTGTAACAAATATGCTGCGGAGAAAGGCGTGTCGATTTCAGTCAACACGAGTGAGGATGACAGCGATCACAATGACGACAGCGAAGGGGACGACAACAACAACAACAACAACAACAACAACAACAACAACAACAACAACAACAACAACAACAACAACGACAATGAACAGGACGAGGGAAATGACAATGGGGATGCTGACAAAGGTGACAACGATGGTGCGGGAAATGGCAACGGGGATAACGATGCTGGTGGCGACGCGGGTGATGATGCAGGCAACGATGTGGACGTCAACGATGATGCAGGTCAAGGTGCTGTCATTGACAAGGCCAAGGGTAAAGGAAAGGCCAAGGCTATAGCTCCTACCCCCCCTACCAGACACCACGGGAATCGGCTGGCCAAACCAGCGAACGCCAAAACTCGGGCACCTGACCAAGCCGGAAGCTCAAAAGGTCAGCTGTCTGCCTCTGAGCCTGCCGCCGCTGACCCTTCAAATTCATCCTGGGCAGCCAATAGCAAAAAACGGAAGCATGCGTCCGCCCGCTCACCCATCATCTTAAGGGGAGATCCCGAGTCCGACAGCGATCAACAGCCAGCGAGAACAGTGATATCTTCCTCCGCAGTTGGTCAAGATAGTCGAGGCTCGAAGGAGCTGCATCTGCCGCCAAGTGAGGCGCCAGAGCCTCCAGCGAAGCGCGCGCGGGCAGTGGCGTCAGTGGCAGACTTGACTACCAGGGCGCCAAAGCAAACTCCTAGCGAGGAAAGGCGTGCGGCCACCAAGCGGGTACAGATGGAGGCAGAGCCTGGGTACTCGCCCGGTTTCTCCACTCAGGACGCCAATCGGTTGCCTCCCCTCGGCCATTCTCCCCTCAATCATCCGCAATCCCAGAACAGCCCACCTGGGGTCAATTTCCCATTCACCCAACGAGATCCGGCTAGTCCCCCTCCCTCTAACGAACCAATGCAATTCAGCTCGCAGGCAGACGTCCAAGATCCACTCACGCAGCGCGAGGTTGGCGGCCGGTCAGATGACCGGCTTTCGTCTCCTGCTTGCGTATTGTCAGGCAAGGATGCTCAAGAGGTCAGTCGATCGTTTTACAGTTCATTTTCTACTTGTAACTTGACGATCAATGGAATTGGTGCAGAAGCTGGGATCGTCTCAAGACCCCTCGAGCGGAGATGCACAGGTCGCAGCAGAGAGTGCTTTAGGAGATATGGGACAAGGCATGATGGACGACCAGGGTGCTTCTAATAGTGAGCGGATTGATTGAAAGTAGTCATTTCTTGATTTCAACTGACAAGCGGTCAATTCAGGCGGAATAGGCACACCTCAAACTAGTCAGGAATCTGGGCAGGCCACGTCCCTTGTGGACCACGTTAGAGCAATGTCTATTGGTAAATACATTGATATTCACGCGCACGAAGTACCATTACTGAACAATGAGTAAGTAGAGGCCGGGGTTGGGAAGCCAGAGGCCACTTGTGGCAATCTTGTTTCGTCGCCGGCCACAGCGTCGACCGCTCCCACAGGTCTCACTATAGTGCAAACACCGCCGGCTGCCTCCCCGTCTGGATTACAAATTTCCCCCTGTTCCACCCATCCCGTGCCAGCCATATCCTCCAAAAGCTCCCCCCACCCTTCAACGCGACAGGATCTCACACCCATCCCAGTGCTGCCCTCTGGCTCGATGCCCGCTCCTACTCCTGCTCCGACGACTGGCATCGGGCACGTTGTCACTATGATAGGTGCTCCGCTGTCTGAGGATGAGCTTCTGAACCGCAGCTCCCGGGCGCACATTAGGAGACCAACGGCAGCATCACGAATCAATACTAGCGAGCAGAGTGTAACAGGCGGGCAGTAACACAAAGCGTTGATCAATGTACTATATATTTCTATTCATATTTGTCTTGATGTTGATCAAATCTCAATGCTATATTTCAACTACCGTTGCACTGGAATTGCAAGGCGCTACAAGCCAAAAACCTTGTCTAGCCTGTTGAGATCTATACTACTTATATATTTATATATCACGCTATATGCACGTAGCGCAGTGTGCTTAAGATGAGTAAAACTGTATTATATTCAAGTGTGCGGATGACTACCTACGGAGCGAAACAGAGCTCCTTATATACACAAAAAAGAGGCGTTCTAGTACATTGTAGAACTTTACAATCAGTACGAGATTCGTACATTCGATACATAGATATTTGTATATATCTATTCTACATAGCCCACCGTATGACGTGGTTGAAACGCAGTCCACGCATTTTCATGGAATTATACATGGGAGCGAACAATTGGAGTTTAAACGCAGGTCATAACGGCCAAATGCTATTGAGAAAATGCGGTGCCTTGTGCTATCAAGTCTCAGATGTTTGACGGTGGGCTCCGCGATCAGCTCTTTTAATATACGAGCTATTTCTGAAACTTACTTTGCCGCATAGGCCACTTAGCTGAACCGTCCAATCTCCAGAAGTCAGAAAACGCGACCAAACGGTGCTCGGACCTTGGCAATACCGACACGCGCCCACGTGACTTGGCCACGTTCACTCCGGTTCTTATTCTCCATTAAACTCTGGCACACATTCCCAGCATGGAAGGCAAAACAGAGGAGCAAGCACAGGGTAGATAGCTAATTTTTCGCATTCTGTTACTGCTACCGACTAATCCAAACATGAAACCCTCTAGTGAGCAAAATGTCTTCAAAATCAACCTTTTCTCAACGTGAAACCCAGCACTGTTACATCTGTGAGGATGGAGGTATGGTCATTGTTTGCAATATATGCGAACGATGCTTCTGCTATGACGATCCGAGCCGACCCCAAGACGATAGCACCGGCCGAGCTTGCGTAACGATTCCGAGTGGGTTTTTGGATGTAGAAGAGCAGGCTTGGCCATGCCCAGAATGCTTGGCTGCGGTGCGGGCTAGTAGTGCTCCAGTAGGTGGCAATGTCAACCAGCGGTTTTGTACTAAGCTTCTGAGCAGTATGTCATCAACCGCGGAGCACGAATGACCTTGCGTCTTGGCACCCCAGAAGGGGTAATGATCGTAATATTTCACCTTCGTTCTCTCACTGAGACGGCACAAGCGTTATGTAAACAAATCGATGCGCTTCTGAGCGTGTTTCACATGAATGTAGCGGTTTCCTGTAGCCTGCTGCATCATGGGCTTACTGAGCTGGACGAGAAGCACCTTAAAGACCAGTGAGTCAAATCACAGTAGGTATCTACTAGCCAGTTGACATCATCCGGTTTTAACAGACTATACAAGGACTCTAGCTACCATCTCGCAATGATATTCGTAACCGAGAGTCATCCCGGAGGAAGCTGGTGGTGGGTGTCAAAACATGGGAACCAGGAATCCTATTCCGTGTCGGAAGACCAGTTTTTGGAGCGGTGTCGATTTCAGATTTGCCACCTCATGAAGGAAGCCTTGACGACGCAGGTTTTTGGTGTAGCCTGTGGAATGAATCTCTACGGTCCCAACACGATTGAGCTCATACGAAAAACACTTCTCCCGTGAGTTAGCAAACTTGCAACATAGTCCTTAATACTTATTTTATCTGCCATCGATGCTCTTAGAACCCGATTCCTTTCCGTAGTTTTACCAACCGCCTCCAGCATGATGCACACGGATTATATGCACATCCTTCCCGAAGTTCTTCTGAACCTCTACTATTTTTGCTCAGACCTACGCGCTTCCTTTTACCGAGTTTGGGGAAAGTCGGTCGAGGCTCGATACCATACTGGGCTGCTTTTCATTGACCGAAAAGCTAGCCATGAGCACTTCTCCATCACCAAGGTTCTACATGCACCAGACAAGCACCGCCCTTACGGTGTTATATTACCGGATCCATCTTCAATCTGCGGCTGCGATGCGAACAAGACGAAGTGGGTGTACAAGACTGATATGGTTCACGGCGCAGAGGTCTTCTTCGCCTATAGCTCGTCTTGCCGCCATACAGATCTGCATGTTGCAGTCTATCCGGGGAACCGGCGTCTCATTCAGAAGTGGGGCACACAGTTTATTGAGGAGTCTTGGGATCAGACAACCCATTCCTTCACCTTCAGGGAGAGCAGCATGGTCCGCATGATCACCCTTGTAAGAAGCTGAGACAGCCTTGCTTCTGCATACTCTAACACAAACAAACCCCTATAGATTGCATCCAAGGCGAATCGTCTCGATCCTAAGAAGCTCGGTACGCCATGGACCATCGCTGGTCGCCAAGTTGCGGTCAGATATCAGACGCAAAGCAGTGCCCAGGGCGAGTAATCCTCTCACTTAAAAAGTTGCTGGAGCATTTGAATATTGTTTATCTATCCCGCTTATGTTATTTTTTAATGCATACTTGTTTGCGCCACGTTTGGGGGACAGAGTACCTTAGTTTTACCACATTTGCAATGCCGGAGTCCCCCTCCCCTGCATCTTGTCCGCCAGCACGTCACACTCGTTTATCATCTGCAATCATCTCAGCTCCCCTAGAAAACAAATACTCTGCCAATCAGAGTGTACCACAAGGTCTTCAGTAATTGGTCCTTATTGGATTGTGTTTGATTTGATTGATTCGAAAAAACATCTCTACACCATACAGGACCAACCCAGACGTCACATATCAAGGAGAGCAGATAGCAAAGCCCCTCAGGTTACGCTAATTTGCCGAACGCCATCCTATTCAAACACGGGAGAAATTTGGGTGGGCAGTGTGTCATGATTTGCAACGCGAGCTTTTTCGTGGTGAAATTGTTGTCAGTAATCTGGGCCAAACTTCAAGCTCGGCCATACTTACTAGTCGGTTCTTCGTCATCCGACCAAGGAATAGGAGAGACTAGCACTCGTTTCAGAGTAGTAGACTAACTGTGTGTGTATTACTCACGTTCGACACGTAGAGCCTTGCCGCCTGTGCTTTTTCTGGCTAACTTGCCTTTGCCGTTGCCTTTGCCTGACATCGTCGTCATTGTTGACCTGCCCAGTTGTTTGGTTCTCCGCCCCGAAGTAGCTTGCTGAGTCTGTAACGCAGCAGAGATAGGACCGGCAGCAGCTATATGACCTGGCATGGTGGGAGAGTGCGTGATGGGTTAGAGGAACGATTGGCCACGTGACTCCCCATCGTGGGGAAACAAACAAATCTATTATTGAATCCACGTGACATCCTGTTTTTCGGCAGACATGGGTTATGAACCACATGCAATACGAGGGCAAACAGCCTGGGACCTAGTCCAGAGAAACCAAGAAGAAAGGAGTACGAAGGAAAGGGACAAAAGGTGGCGCCAAGGCCAGTCGCACATGGAAGAAGGTACAATGAGGAGGCGCAAAAATCAAACTATAAATAGAACAACAGTCTTGGGGAACAGGCCGTTAATTCCGCAGCTCCTGCTTGCAGGAACGACCAAGATATGGGCGTCATGAGGGGTTCGCACCGCAAGTTTGCTGGCGTTTGTCCGTCCATCGCTTGGGTGAACTAGCTCGCCGCAGATAAAGAGACAGGACTTGGCCAGGGATCTGCCCAGTGACTTGTCAGGGTCAGGGATTATCGCAGGGTTACGGATCCAACGTGTAGACCACATCATGGAAAGGTTCTTGAATAGGAACGACTTAACCGCCTCCTTTGATTAGAGGGTTGTGTCATGTGCTTGGCAAAAGTGGGGACACTGTTCGACCTGGGTCCGGTGGTCTCATCTTACATTTCCTTTTTCTCTCTACGTACGACCTACGCTAGTTTCACAGTCACTCTATGAGGCTAAGCCTCGAAATGCTCTCATGCATCCTGAATTTAAAAAAAAATTAAAATCAAAATGAACCTACGTGACATCGTGTGACGGCAGTTTATTTTACAACGACACACACGTGATCTGTGAGCTTGTCGAGATAGTGTGAAATCTAACTGCTCTCCATGAGATGGCTGGTTAATACTGAAATCTAGGTGGAGCTAGGTTGGGAAATCTCCAGCATACCTCTACTCTCACTCAAGTACTTTTTGCATCACCCCATGGTCTGTTAGTCTAGAGGCACACCAGATGTCTGATCTAAACCTATTATCACCATTTCATTCAAAAAACAGTTGTGTTACCACTTAATCCTATACTAGGTTGAACTCAACTTGCATGCAATCAGCTGCGAGCCTGGCCCGCATGGACAGCATGGGGACTGAGGTCACGTGACCTGAGCTGATTACATCATAAATGTCTTTGGTATTCATGTGTGAGCACCCATGTTCTGGTGTATGATACACAGTCTCATTGAAACAGATTGACATTTTGAACAGGTTGTCCATCAGGGCTGATAACCATTCAGCAAGAATAAACATCACTATTAAATTTTTAACAGCTCCTGAGGCAGCTGTGGAGACCCTCTGCTGCAACTGCGGGCCTGGCCCGCATGGACAGGACGGAGAGTGAGGTCACGTGACTATCATCGATTTGCTCGAACAATGTTGATAATTATGTCTGAGTGTCAATGATCTTGTGTTGGATACACAGATTAGTTAAGACAGATGTTGCCCATCCAGGCATATAATCACTCAGTGAGAATTAATATCACTATTTAATGTTTTACACCTCCTGAGGCAGCTGTGGAGACCCTCTGCTACACCTGCGGGCCTGGCCCGCATGGACAGGATGGAGAGTGAAGTCACGTGATTACCAGTGATTTGCGCGAACATTGTCAATAATCATGTGTTTGATACACGGATTTGTTAAGACAGATGTTGCCCATCCAGATGTATAATCACTCGGTGGGAATAAATATCACTGTTAAATGTTTAACAGCTCCTGAGGCTGCTATGGAGACCCTCTGATACACCTGCGGGCCTGGCCCGCACCAACACCACGGAGAACAATGTCACGTGACTACCGCTTATTCACAGAAACACTGCCAATAATGTGTGAGTGTCAATGATCTTGTGTTTGATACACGGATTCATTGACACAGATGTTGTTCATCAGGGTTTATAATCACTCAGTGAAAATAAACATCAACATTAAATGTATAACAGCTCCTGAGGTAGCTGTGGAAACCCTCTGCTCCATCTGCGGGCCTGGCCCGCATGGACAGGACAGAGAGTGATGTCACGTGATATATGTTGATTAAATAAACAATGTTGACAATCATGTGTGGGCACCCAGTTCTGGGGCACGATACACAGATTCATTCAAATAGATTGAGAGTTTGAAAAATCTGTTCACAATGGCTTATATTTTGTGACTGAGAACAAATGCTTAAAGGTCCTGGAGGTACATGTGGAGCCCCTCTGGGCCAACAGCTGCGGGCCTGGCCCGCATGGATGGGGGGAAACCTGTCACGTGACACCACTGTGTGCAGCATTACATGTATATACTGCAATGATAAAAAACATAGCAATCAAAGAGGAATTATGTTTTTTTGAATGTAGATGATTCTCCCAACTCAGCCTGAGGCTATGTAAGACATCTACAGTATGTACAAGGTGCAGGAAACTTCTTTCTACATCACCCCATTATTGGCCCCTGAGAGAAAAGTTTCCTTAGTGACGGAGGGTTACTTGTTGGCTAAAGTCATCAAGAAAATAGTATTTTAATCTTCAATAGTACTACAGTTCTAATAGCTAACATTGAACCCAATGCATATATACCTCTCTTAGACATGATCTACAAGTCCACTGTTGCAACTCTCCCATTGTGGAAGTTTTGGATCCGGAGTCTCAGTCGTATATTTTGCATATCAACGTTGCCGGGCTTGCCTTGCTCTGTGGATTTTTGATTATACCAGCTACACTTCCAAAATTTTGAATCCCATGATTCCAGGGAAAGCCCCTGGTTGATACAAGGTCATGCTTGCAAAGTAAAATACACATCTTTCCACCCTTGTATGGTCACCCATGCTCCTTGTTACTCCAATTTTTTTATGTAATGGTCGCCTTTGCTCCCATTGCTTTGTGGAAAGAACCACTGTGTAACATTTCTTTTCACTTGGTTGCTACAATCTCAATGTGTACAGTGTTGTTGAGTGAAAATACCCATTGTGAGGGCTTTTGCCCTCTGGCCAAGGGACATGATGAGTGGTTTATGAGCAGCAATGTCAGGAACATGGGAGGGAGAGGAAGTGTGGATGCTTGCCACAAGTTGACCCACACCTAGATGGTATGTCTTGTCCTGACGGTGAAACTATATCTTGTCGTTTGAGTCAGGAGTTTTTCCAAGGCCGATACCTTCTGACAATGAAGCCTTGGATTAGGTGGGTTTTGAGTGTTTTTTCAACGTAGTTGGACTTTAGTGCAATGAAAATGACACTGTCGAGCAGTGGTTGTCAATGGTCTCACAACAAAGGAACCAGGCCTCCACATTTTGCAAAATAGCCACAAAGTGTAATCCAAAACCTTCGGTCTTGGGTGCAGGTCTACACTCCTTGAAGCTGAGATGTGGGCCCTTGCGCTTGTTGTGCAGGGCTTCATCCTTGCTCCTGCCCCAGCCCATGCGTGCTGAGCATTAGGCGATCAAATAACGTGGACCGTTCGCCACTCATTAGCATAATGCTTGAAATCACTTAGAGGGGGTATATACAAGTGAATACAAGTGAAGTAAAGTGGATACTGGAGGGTGAGCTGGCGGGCATCCTGTGTGCTACCCAGATCCAGGAGTGCATGCTGTATATCAGCGAAGCAACTGACTACATGGACTTGCAATTGGCCATCACCTGCATTGAGGGATTCACCGAAGGCGCTCCGTCGGGGCTGGTAGACGCTATTAGATCAAGCCTGGAAAAGATCAAGGCTAGGAGGGACAGGCAATCGCTCGCGCTACATTGGTGCCCCACTCACAGGGGCAATGTTGGTAATGCATTGGCAGACCATGAGGCCAAGGTCACGGCCAGCGGGGAGCAATACTCCCCAGAGTTCATCCCCAGACTACTCAGACTGTACAAGCGAATAATCACCTGCTCAATAGCGAAGACCCTCTTCAAGGAAACAAACCGCGCTTTCGCGTTCTCCAGCTGGACTATTATGGACACGGCATAGAGGCTCCTGGACAAGTACCCGCCAATCAGGCCAGAAACCTTTGTCGACGACATGGCCAACCTCCCTCGCTCCCACTCTACTCTCCTCTTCCAGCTCATCACAGGGCACATCCAGCTCCAGCGACACCTCCACAGCATCTAAGTTGTGGCCTTGCCGATCTGCAAGGGGTGCAGGAAAACCAAAGAGACGGTTGCTCACTTCATGCTCCGATGCCCCCGTTTTGAGCGGATCAGACAGGAGGTTCTAGCCTCAAGGGGCTGCGAATTTCTGAATCTCTCCTATCTCTTCTCTGATAAAGACGCTTTCCCTATTGTTATCGAATATGTTAGACACACGCATCGTTTCTCAGACTTACTTCGGTAGCTTTCATCTTGCTCTTAGATAGCATCTTATTGTCCTTCTAGTAAACGTGTTTTGACTGTAGATTTGCAATATGTCTCTCTCTCCCTTCTTCTGTGCGGCGCTCTATACTCCTGTATCATCTCCCCACTCCCTTTTGATCAGATGTTCAATTTTGTATGAGACCAAGTGTTATGGCTCACATCCATCACAGATGAATACTGACATTGATTGACCACAACAAGTTATAACTAAGGAGATACACGGGCGGAAGAAAAATATGGGGCAACAACAGAGAACACATCATTGACCTTGCAGATGATACCAGAGAGGTTTTTTGTAGGCAGCAACCACATCTGCTCACACAACGAGCACTGCAATGTGACCTCTGCCTGCGCTACCGCTGTGCCGTCCTCGCAGTTATGGTTCACTACCCACCGTTTCAACTTCCGTCGGGCCCGAGGAGCATCCAGACTGCAAGGACACACACGATTTATGTCTGGCAGGGCACGGCCCAGTGGCCTGGTGTCAAAAGGGGATGCCACGATAGTAAGCGTTGGCCGGTTGGCTGAGAACCAGACAAGATCGGACGACTGGAAAACAGCCTGGTTCTCCATCCATGCCATGACTAGTCTAGGGATGGCACTCTCCGTGCCTTCCAATGTGGCCTCGCAAACATCTGCAGCAAATCTACCCCATGCTGGTCCCTCAAAACCCCTAAGATGCCAGCTGACAACAATGTCACCGCATTGAAAAAGTCTGCATCAAGAGAATGTTAGCTACCTGCCGTGCAATTACTCCCACAATACCCCACAATACTACCCTTGCATAGCTGCTTCCAATGCTCTTGTTTCACTCATGCAAGATAAGTGAGATCCAGAGCCAACCACAATTGCACGCCGTGTCAGGGCCAATTTCGAAATTTCCCTGACGTGCCTTCGGCCAACAACTAGCAGCTAACAACTGGCACAATCAGACATGAAAGCGTTGATACATCGAATGTCTTCACCTCAGATATGTCATCTGGATCTGCTTCGATGATACCCTGGGGCTCCAATGACTGAACAAAGTTAGTTACATGGATGAGGACCAAATGAAACCACGCTCTACCAACGAAGGTTAGTATGACCATACTGTTGCCGAACACAGTCAAACTCTTACCGCCAAACGGAGAGGAGACAGGATCTCGACCGTCCAATGGTTGTGTCGGTAATCGCTCTGCAGAGAGGGTATTAGCTGAATAAATGGACGTGAACACTTGGCACACCTCCCAGCCAGCATGAGAAAGGTGGGCAGCAGCATGCCGACCAACTTCCACTGCATCATACATGACATCTTTGTGGTGCAGAACCACAACCAGGAATTTGGGAGCTTCCAGATTTGAATGCGAACCAGCAGGAATTGTTGTGTGCTGCATGTCAGGAACAGGATTGTAGGGTAAGATAATCAGTGAATAAAAATAAGCTGATGACTTACATGTGTTAGATTGCCCGACTGAACATTTTGACATGACCCTGTGGGTATCCAGCACGTGTGAGAGCATGAGATGAAAACTTGCAATCAGGTACTTACCATGTCCAATCCTGAAAGGCCAGTGTTGCCAATTCTGTCAGTGTAGACAGCCTCTTGGCACAAAGTCAATCCCTGGTTGGGCATCATTTGGCTAGATAACTCAGCATCCATTAATTGCTTCAATTCCTGTAACTACGAGAACATAGAGATCAGCTGCGCTATGAATGATATAAAAGCCATCTTACTAGCTGCAAAAATATGTGTTGTGGTTGTGTTGGCTCCACCTGTAGGGAATGTGTTAGTGGAACTCGAGTAGGATAATTGGATGCACCAACCTCTGTGTACAGTTTCCTGACCTCCTTGGCCCAGATATCGATACTATCTGTACAAACATGCAGGTCGATATATCGATTCCAAGTTGCTACTGGGCTATCCCTATTCACGTAAATGACCAGGCCCCCCATCACGAACATGTCTAGACAGGCTCTTCGCCATGGATGCAACCCTGGGAGTCAAGAGCGAAGTTCCAACAATTAACAACAGCTTGGTTGCTTGTCCATGGGCTGCTATCATCTGTTTGTAGTCTTGCCCATCCCGTCCTTCGACCGATTCCTGGTTGAAAACTATTGCAGGGGCTAGGTATCCAACCAGCCTCAATCTTTTGCCCTGATGTAATGCCTGTGAATCTCAAGATAATTTCAATATAAAAGTTGCACAAGCCTATTAAGTACTTACTCTGCTCTACACAACTAGGACAGGGGATGCTCTCGCTGTCAGCCAACCTCTGATCACATGAGTCTGTTGGCTGAGCTGGGATCTGACGACAGATTCTACATATGAGCCGGGAGTTAGATCTGTGAAGCTCAAATATGGTCTTTTCCATGTCTGGATAGTTGCGTGTTTGCAAGCCATCAAAGTTCTGGGTCTAGCATTGCACCAGTTGATCAAAGCATTGAAAGGAATGCACAAGCTGGTGAAACTCTGACAGCCGAGCAGCTCGACATTGGATACGGATCTTTAGCATCTCCATGTTTAAGATGCATAACAGCTTTGGGTCGCTGAGTGTGCTTAGGTCAAACATATCGTCCAGATAACGATGCACCGTTGTGGCGGAAGTTTTGATAGTATAGCCCATTTTTGGATCGAAAGTCCTGCTGGGAGTGAGTTTTTGTGCCCATCAAGTGCAAACGTTGAACTCACCTTGATTCCAAGACGTTGAGATACCTGCCCCGCATACAACAGTAATGCCTGGAGCAAACCTGATAACTTGGCTAAGTTTCTCTAGGAGATAGGGCAGTTTGCCTGGTCCATTTTGTATAGTTAAGATAGGCATATTTGGAAACAGAGTCAGCAGTTGAGAGGAAACAATAGGCACTTGTCACGTGATAGGCTGTCCCCTTTGCCCGCAACGGATTCTCTATGCTTTTTCAACAGTGAGCCACTCAGTGCAACCAAAACTGTGAAAGTGCTGACATAATGCTGACAGGTCATCGGATTGTATCACATAACCGAACTGTGGGATTCTTGGTCTGTATCTGTTGGCGTTGGGTGGGCTCAAGCACAGATAGCCTGAAACAATTTGAAAGTTATACCTCTAGTGGCTAGGATCTGTAGTACGAACAAGCAAATAGTTCAGCAGCCAACAAATTCCGCCATCAGGTGCATATCACAGGTGCCTCCAGATTAGTGCGTGAAGCCTGTTTGGTTTGACCAAAGTGCATGAATCGTGGGTATCACTGGCTCTGAGCTCACTATAATTGAATATTTGGCATGTTTTCCTTGGTCGCTGGCCAAGATATTGTGCAAAAACAGAGGGAAATCATTGGCTGATGGGCTGGTCAAAGTGCCAGAAGACTCATTGCCGGCCTGCAAAGCAATTTCTATTGAAATGCAAACGGGATAGAGGATTTCTGAGGGGCCACTAAATATTATTATTGCTATCCGGGTGCTGCGCTTTGTGCAATCACTATAGAGGTACAACAGCGTATGGCGTCCCATGAAAGAAGTTGTACTTCGTATCTGCCAGTGGACCAATTTCGAGCATGCTTAGTAGCACTCTAATAACTCAGATTGGTTCAATCAACGACTCCATGGGCGGATGTTAGTGCCCAGGGTCTGCCTATGAACAGCTTGAACCAGCTCTGTGCTGTAAGCTTGCTGAACACGAACACCTTGTCAGAAATATTTCATAACCGAGTGATAGAAAATCTTCCTGCAAATTTTGCATTTCTGCTGGAGTGCTGGGAAGTTACACAGCCGAACCCTCTCACAAATAGGTAACCTACATTATTAGGCCCTGTAAGAGCAGCATGTCTGTCATATCCTGACCAAATTGTGCTGGCGCTTCCTCTCAGGTTTGCTGCCATTTTCTCTACATGTACCCGGTTTCTGTTCTTCCATCAAAAGAATTTTTGTTTTTTTCTGTCATGTGTAGGATGAAATTTAGAAGATATATCCAAAGGCCACACCTCTAATTAACTACAATATAAATAATTTAGCAAACTTAATGGCCTTGAAAACTTCTCCTCAAGACTATGGAACCAGCAGAATACCACCACTAGACAGCTGTCGAAGACATAGATAAAGACTGGAGCGTAACTTTGTGATCCAGAGGTAGAAGGACTCTTTGGAATAGACGAAACTATTAGGCAGACTCTCTGGGACATACCCAGAGACATGTCAAAGGCATTGTGCAACTCTGTTGATCGTCAGCCACTCTCCTCTGCTGGGTAATGTTGTGTCACATCGAGGTTGTAGTACACCTCTACACCCTTGGCTCGTCGATTCGCCTGCCCCCTGGCCTGTAGCTATGCTTAGGATACCGCCCAATACTTTGTTGTCTCCTATCCAGAATACACTGGAGTCTAGTAGTATGTCTTGACCTGGCACGGAAGCGAACTCCTATCACCCCCGCAGCTCTTCTCTGTGCCTTTAGGGATTTCCGCCCCTCTGCAATGTGACAGGCCTACCAACCGGCTTGATGGCCTCTTACCCTGATCTGCTTTTCACACACTACCGACCCCCAACGCCCTTCCACCTGTAACGTTACTATGTCTTGTACAGGGCGTAGAGCTCAGTTGTCGGATGTGCCTATTTTCTTCCCCTCGTCCTTTTGTATCGTTGTGAGATTGACGATATTAGGCCTGGCCTCTGGGCAACTATGAATCGCCCAATGTATTCTATTTTTTAGAAGCAGACACAACGTATGATGATGTGGCAATTAAATGGAGGTGGCGAGTCTGTTCAAAGTCTTGGACAGCAGAGAATTCTGAGGGCGAGCAGTCTGAAGAAGATAAACCATTTGTATATTTGTAGAACGTGCTTATTTTTGCAAGAATAAGATGAAAATATAGAGCAAGCACGCTTCTACAGTACGAGTCAAAGGAAAAAAAATAACAACAAATGGCCGTCCGAATATAACAAATTACAAAGGAATGGCTGTGGTGGCAAGGCAGAATTAGGACGGTGGGAGGTTTTTGGAAACGTCGAACGTGCGGTCGAACATCGTTCGATCGAACTCGGCGATCCGGCCTTCGATCGCGGGTTCCTTGAGACCGGCTTCCCAGGTTTTGACCGTCCGCATAACGTACATCCAGATTGAAAGGTAATGTTCCGTGCCAAATAGCGAGCACAAGGTCCTGTCCCGAGCCCAGATTGACAAACGAGCCACCAACCTGTCCTGAAGTTCTCCCCGCTGTGCCATTGGGATGACCACAGCTGCGGCGAACATCTCCAGCAAGCATATCATGGGGATACGCTCCTTTGCTGTCGGGAGGATCGCTTCAACGGGGAGCAAGAATTGGATCACAACACCAAGCATTGCAGGATTCCCCCACATACTATACGGCCACCGCTCAATCGACCACTCACGAAATCCTGTCTTCGAGACCCCTTGTGACACATGGAACGAAAAGATATTCCGGCATACCTGCCGGGCCTCCACGACCACAGGTTCATGCAGCGCTCCTGGGCTGCAGGTTGCATGGACGTCGTCCGTAAAAATATCTGGCATCAGCGCGGCTATCGTAGCTGCACTAATGCCTGGTCTTGGATCGGACACCGTTGGGGAAGCCACTGGCTCATCGACGACAGTGGGAAGGGTAGAAGGGGTGTTAGTTGTCATCGCGGTCTCAACTGTGTCGTCCTGTGTACGGCCGCCTTTGTGAGTGGTAGCATTTGGAGGGGGATCGAGAGGCTGTGTTGTAGGCGACGGGGTGTCGAGTGACATCAGTGACCCGTCTAGGGCGCGATCCAGCGCTCCGGCGGAATCCTGTATTTATGATACTGATGAATCAATGTGCTAGGATTTCTTTTCCTCGGGTACTCACAATTTGTTTGGAGCCTGAAGGCGCGCTTGAAATGCTTGATCCAATTGCTGGCTTGCTCGACAGTGGCGCTGGTAAGCAAAAAGAATTAAATTTCGTTTCGAGTTCGACCTGTCGACATTTGGATGCTCACCTCCCATTGGCACATTTACACTCCCAGCAACCCCAGGCTTGGGGCTGGCGCCTTCCTCTGATACAGACCGAGACGCCAGGTCCTGCCCCGGTACAATATCCTGCTCCTTGCTCGTCTGGGTATCTTCTGTCCTTCGAGCCTGTGTTCAAATATATTAGCCTTGCTGAGTCCCCCTCCCCCGTCACACCGCTCACCTCCTCTTCAATGTGCGTATCCTGTACGCAGAGCGGAATCGTGTTGGAGGATTTCACAATCTTCCTCCGTTTTTTTGCTTTCTCCCCACGGTACTGTCATCCTTTTCTTGCTTGTTCCAGGGGAGCCCGGATTGATCTGGTTCGCCACGGTCATACCTTCGAACCGCCAAAGCAAACCGTGGGTAAAGGTTCCGCTCAATCCACCACGATGGACAAGGATCGCGTCCTTAAAGATCCTTGAACGGCCGCGCAAACATTCCGTTGTACCTGTATGACGCGATGAAATTGTCCCAAATTGGCTCGTACGCCAGCATCGGGATCAGAGGGACATATAAATATTTGGCAGTTTCAAAACACAAAACAGGAAATTCGCTTTGGGAAGCGAGTGAGTTTTGAACATCTTAGAGAAAAAGTGAAAATTGCAGATGCTCACCCGCTAGCGAAAAATTCAACCCTCTGAACACAGGAGTTTGTCGGAAACACCGACATGGCTTCGGTAAGAACTGGAAAACCTTCTAGCTCCCAATATCCACTTGCGACGACGTCGTGGGTATTGGAGTCGCTTAGAGGTGCAACGATTCCCGTGAGCTTGACGCCTCTCCAGTGGGTTTTGAAGGGTTAGGGGTATAAAGGGCCCCCATTTTCGTTAGTTTGAATGTGTTGATTGCACGCACAATCACTTCGAGCCATGTCCTGGTCAGAAGAAAGTATCAAAAGCAGTTGAGACTCACGGTGCCGTCCCTTGTGACCTTCTTCTACCATCGCCTTCCGTTTCCCCTTCTTACTGGAACCTCTGGCCGCTGGCTGCTCGATTTCTTCTGGACTATATTCAGACAGCAACACCGTCGATTCCGGTACGAAAGTCCATTCCGCGTCCTCAGCAGGCACAGCAGATGGCCCAGCTTGCCCTCCCCTTGACTTCTGAGCTGCAGTGCGGGTTCGGGCCATGATTCAGAGTGTAAGTCAATCGTTTCGGGTGGTGGGTAAGGGCTCGTGTGACGCCATCACGTGCGTTTAAACAAACGCGAACACGTGCCGCTGGAACGCCACGGTGACTCAGGGTCTGTTCTCTTGCGCCTCAAATGGACCCAGTTTGTCAGGTGCTGTAAAAAATAGACCATTGGCGGACGGTGGTTAAGGTACATGGCTTGCAACATTAGAGCGGTGAAGGCTGAATCGTAGCACAGTTGTCAAACATATTTTGTTATAATATTGGTAAAGTGAAATGTATTCGCGTTACATGGATTTCAAGACGCGAGCAACGTTATACCTCCAGACACTATCACTCACTCGGCGTCTGTTCAAAAGTAGGCTCAATATGCATGAGGCCAAGTTGATGACACACACACCGTTGTGGACCGGGATCAGCCCGCTTTCCTCGCCAGGGGCACTTGCACAGGGAAGGCCGGACTGATGACTCTTGAATTGGCCTAGAGGTTTTTTAGGAAAAAAATATTGTGTGTGACACAAAACACCCACCGTCAAGACCGGTCGGGCTAGCCCCCTTACCTGTGCCTTCTTCAGCTAGGTGCGCTGCCACTATGAAACATTAGGTACTGCTGTTAGGAGTGACGGCCGACCTATACTTACTTGACTTCATTGGAGCCTTTCCGCCGGTACGTTTTCGGTTGGTCTGTTTAGTGCGCGGCATGGGGTTGTAGTGGCAAGAGTCAGCCTTCCGCTCAGCACGTGACTCCGACTTTCTATGTGTGAAATTAAACAACACTTGCTGAACTCGCACGATCATCAATAGCGATGATGTGACGACCATCGATGGTTGGCTGCTTAAGCGGCTACTGATGGCAGGGTCGATTGGTGAAATATTTCTACTGTCAATCCATTATTAGAAAAAGCGGAGAGACGCCCCAGTATTGTCTCGGTCTCGCTTGAATCTGTCAAGGTGCAAGGTGTGAGATTGCGATGTAAGATGTTTCGTAGTACTCC
This sequence comes from Ceratorhiza oryzae-sativae, assembly GCA_030998015.1. Taxonomy (NCBI): domain Eukaryota; kingdom Fungi; phylum Basidiomycota; class Agaricomycetes; order Cantharellales; family Ceratobasidiaceae; genus Ceratorhiza; species Ceratorhiza oryzae-sativae. Next base: position 197,090 of record JARWMV010000018.1, read on the forward strand.
GTAAAGAAGTGAAATGTATATTACTGACGGTTATTCACACTGGTACATAACCCTTGATATCAGCTATTTACTGGGGGGTCTCCTTGGCTCGGATTTGGCTCAGTTCATAATGACAAGTGAAATGTAAATTACTGGAAGCCAAGACCATAGGAAGGAGCTAAACGTACCATTCTGATGTGATGTCCGGCACATCTCCCATTGAACTGATCATGCCCAGAGGGCATATTACCTGACAGTGGTATGAGCACAATGCGTAAAACCTGAAATAAATAGGTGTACTGAAGGACCAGCACGTCTATGCTATTTTTCCTTTTGGAACGCTTTATTGTGCAGCTGTTTCATGTGCAGCGGGGAAGATTTCACGAAACGCAGTCGAATGCAAAGTAAAGACACAATGAAGGTTTTTTATAATCTTGTTTCGACTCATATATCTTATTTCAGCTGTTTTTCACTTGGCCTTCCAAGCATAATGTTCACGTTTGTCTTGGACTACCTTTGGACCGCCCTCACCAAACTTCCTCCTGCTATTCCCGACCGTCCGACTCTCGATGTTCGTCCTTTTTTTCCATCAGATGCCGGCATGGAGACAACGGAGAGCATCGATGATGCTGTCCACTTTGAATTCGAGCACATGTTTGGTCCCAAAGTTCACATGTTGACTTTGCCCAAAGCCGGACTGGTGGTTGTCCAGAGCTGGAAGTTGGCCTCTCAGATGAAGAGCCTGTTGGACCAAAAAGCGATCTTGACGAATTTGATGGGTCGACGAAGATGGTTTCCGAAAGGATAGGTGACAAGCCGACAGAGCAGAACCGGTATTTCATGTAGGGCAATGACACAGCCTGTTAACAAAACGTTATTACATGGATTTGCTGTGAATTAAATATTTTGACAGCCAATTATGGAAGTACTAAGTAATGTTGACAGTCGGTCACTAACTCGGCCATTTCAGTGCTTCAAGTTAAAACAACGCAAAAAGGTCAGAGTGAGTTCTTTACGGAACAACAATGGTTTTGGCTGCTGACGCAATTTATGCATATGTTTTAGAGATCATCCAACAACTATGGGAAATATTTACATGCTTATATTGATATAAATCGAGAAATCACTTTGTACACATGGAACATCACAATCGATTCAGGCGTGGTTCAGTTCAACCCCAGTTGCGCCACACTGTCTTGCGCTTCGGCAAGTCGCCCTGCCAACGTCCACGGACCTTCGTGTCTGGGGCGTTCCTCCTTGGCCTGGGGCGGCTGGAATGACTATAAGTATGGCCCTTGCAATTGGATTAGTGACATAAAAAAACTTACAGTAACCCTGTACTCGCACATTGTTCGCCGATTGAACTTCAGGTTTCCCTCCGCGTCGATTGGCACTATCACCATCTGAGTGCCATGGCGCCAAAAAGGCACAAGTCCCGCTGTATAAACAGCAAGGTGCAGCTGGTGACCGCAACATGAAGTGGCGAAAAAATAGAAAGCCTCCCCAAAACTGGGGGTTGTCTTCCTATATTTACTGACCCACCTGGACTCTTTCCCTGTGGTCCACGTGCAGTTACACACTGATACTGGCAGTGGTAAGCGAATACCCCATGGGCGCCGAACCTCTGGAGCATGGACCCATTGTTCGCAAGACATGCAATCGAGCCGTGTTGTCCGGTGAAAGACGATGAGATCGGTGTGCTCTCGTGCTCGGTTATCCCTCAGCCACGCACGTTTCAAGCAGCTTAGAGGCGGGAGTTGCAGATAATGGGTTTGAATCACCCAGTCGGTTAAGAAGGAGGTCACATCTGGAGGATAGACCGCTACCGCTGCAGGAGCTATAAACAGGTCCCATGACGTACTGCCCATGGTCATTCAGGATATGCACTCATTGAGATTTCAGCAATACTCACCTGGAGAAATGATCCAAGATATTCTTGCGTTCCTCCGGCTGCTTCAGGTTGGTACCGCAGGAGACCATGACAGCGACGCTTTGTTTGGCTGCTTGGGCCAAATCCCCTACCCGGCCCAGAACCTCACGGAAGAACTCTTGGACCTCTGTTCTTGCTCCCTCGCCTTCGGTTGTAAACCAATAGCCACCTTGCGGATCACTTTCCGTCAAGATGATTGCCCACAGGTTGAAGCTGCTACGTGCTTGGCTGGGATACGGCAAATTTAAGTGATAATCTATCTAGGGCGAATTGGAAGCACAAACCTCATGAATGCTTCATACTCGTGTCGCATGTTGGTCGTAACCGATTGTACTATTACTTGAACCTGAAGAATCATTCTAAATTCTTATGAACAGAGTTCGGCCCCTAGACTTACCTCCAGCTCAAGCACCCGAATAGACGCACCAATCCTGTCGGCAGCCACGCGAGCCAGCTTCTCCATCGCGTCCAGATAAAATATTACCACAAGCAGGTCCGGTTGTGTGGTTCCCCGAACCACTCGCCGAGCCCGTTGTGTGTAATTGAGTATATTGTACTATACTCACGTTGAGCGGCCTGCCAACAGGTTTCGTCCGACATACCTTTGGCGGATTGTTCGAACTTCGCTTGCCAAGACATGTCGGGCACGAGAAGCTGAATCGCGCAACGTTGGTACCATGAGGAAGGCTCACACATGCATGCTCGTTAGGTTGTTCGTTCTGCTGGGCTTGTATCGAATGTCAGTGATGGTCGCATGTCCTCGTCAAACGTACCATTGGCAATTTCCACCCGGTAGCAGTACGATGAACCACAACTATCGCAGTCCAGTAACTGACCGCCATCTCCGCACATCGCACAGTACTGCGCGAGATAATCAATGGAACACCCCATGTTAGATGAATTCATAAGTTCTAGGAACCTGCACTCACTGTGTCGTGTTGCAATGTTTCGTCACAAACAATCAGTCGGACGTCTACTCACAGCAATGAAAAGCTGATGAGCCTTTATTTCAGATTAGGGAGTAATATTGATTTGCTCACGTCTGGGCTTTTCGTGTGAGGAACTCATTGGTTGAAGAAGGTGGATGTTGCAAGGCTGGTGATGAAAGTGGCCAGGGCACGTGCTGTATCATGTTTCACTGTGGCGCAAAAATGTCTACGTAATAGAAAAAACGCACGCCTTGTTGTCACCTGGTCGACCCTGATTCAGACTATTGTCCACCATCGCACCACCGACCTGACACCCTACTTTTGCCCTCTCCCCACCTTGCTCAGTATTTTTTATACATCCAAGCTGAGACACTGCCAAAATGCTTCAGATCCACACTTTCGAATACAGTGGAACTCACAGCTACGAAGACCTCCAGTGGGGATTGAGTGGCTGCCGTCGCATTGTGTTCATGTACGGACCAGGGGTTTTATCTGGAACCGCTATCAAGGTAAATAAATACCTTTTATTGTTGTTGGCCTCTATGGTTGAGTTTTTGTTGCAGCCGCTTCATGGACAAAATGGTCTTTGGGAGGAGAGTAAGAGTATTGGCGGCACAAGACCACAACGAGTGCTTACAAAGGAGAACGTGCGAACTGGCGCACAAGAAAAAAACGGGCACGTCAACTGTTTGCTTGCACAAAACCGGCAGGCGGCGCGTTCATCGGGGCCGACAAATTTCCACAAATTGCTGGCCTATATGTCCGAACATGATTTACTGGATACCTCCTATACGACAAACATCGAAGGTCTTGAAGCTAGACTATTACCCGCGGTCTTCGAGGAAAACACATCCCCGCGTATCGTTCAGGTTTTGGGATCAAACCGGTATGTTCGTTGCGAGCAATGCGACTCAAGGTTCGAGGCAGACGAGTTCGAGTCCTCTTTCCTTGCCTCGGCGGCGGTACCGTGTAAAAACTGCGGTGTGTCCTTTTTGTTCCATTCATTGATTGACGTGCCGACATCATCCTCAGCCCACACGTCGAAACGCCGATCCACGCGAGCAATATCTCTCCTGCGTCCATCGGTTTGCATGAGCAACGAGCCGCCCCCAGTCGACGTCTTCAAGCCAATTTGCGAAAACGCGGATGCGCTACTGGTAGTTGGGGTACCGTGCACAGAGCCCATGGTAGAGGACATGGTGAAGGAACTGACTCACCTGGTACGGCTTCAAGGCCGCCGGGTGATCTATATCGGCTTGGAGGCGTTGCCCAAGTCTACCTGGAACAACTTGATCGACGTGCATGTCAAGGTTGACCCCAGGATTGGGCAAGGAGGTATTTGCATAGCCTGCAAACCGGGCTACCCGGCGCTCGAACTGGCCCTGACATCTTAGAGTCGGTGAGTTGGTATTGGCGAAGACGATTCACTTACTAACATCCCGCGCAGTTTTTCGTCCCTGCACCTCAGCCAGTGGAGTATGGTGACGAAGTGGCCTCTTTCATTGCTAGCGGTTCCATGAATGACTGCAGTCTTTGCGGCCAGGCTGCAAGTAGTGATGTTGTTTTCCCCTGTCGTGTTTGTCATACTCCGTACTGCATGCAGGGCCCAGAGGAGACGGAGGATAAATGTTGCGTGCACCTCCTGGCGCAGTCTCCGCTGCGTTTCGCCAACATGCTCGATCTAGATAGTGTGATTCAGGAGTTCATTTGCCCGGCGTGCTTCATCCGGGGGCCAGCTAACCCGTATCCGGTGCGTGCCTCTGCATCTTTGGATTCATAGCGCTCATAAACTCCGCCTCAGCATTTCATCCTAGCCCCTAATATTCGTATACCCGAACCCATCAACGCCCCAAAACTGCTCCTCGTTGTTTTCTATATCACAGAGTTCCGCTATATTGCTAATCAGATTTCTATTGCGATTGCAAGTAGCTGGAATGAACGTGGATGGCAGGTGAGACAGGCCGTACTAATGGGATATTCACTCATTGACTCATCTCTACAGTGCCGCACTGCGCCAATTAGCTTGGACGATTTAGCTCATAGCCATCCTGTCGAATTGTGGAACAAGAAAAGGTATGCTTCCAAATCTGTTCCGCAAGACAATGATAGCTTATATTATCCACAGCCCCTGGCCTTACCGATCATTCAGGGTGTTCGCCATATACCTGACGCACGCACTTCACACGACAATGACACTCCAAACGAGTGGCGTGCATTCTGAGCCTGTGGATAATGTTAGTGAATCTTATGCTCTCACTGCCTTGAATTCAATGGACTCTTACTCGGATCGTCTTCAGTTCTTCGACCTTACAGTGAAGGCGATGGAGCCGGCTCTGGATCACGCCGCCTCGTTTGATGCTGCTCTGCTATGTTGTGGCCATCTGTTTCGCTCCCCCGAACAGGTCGCGCTGCTTCAACTCTTCATCTCTAGGTAAGAATTTCCTGTATGCGCATTGTGAGCTCATGATATCAAACTATCGTTTTTGACAGGCAACGACAGTTCAGTCACGCTGTCGGGTTCGTCAACACAAAGCTAACCCCCAGTGTGTTGACGAATCTCCTTTCTTCAGTTGTGGTTGGCAGTCTGGGTTATGAGCAGGACTTCAGTTCTTGCTTGGTGGACACATGGATGCGAGACAAGTCTGCCTCCGCCGCTTCGGATTTGATCTTGTTCTCCTCGGATATGGAACCAATGGTCTACAAGTTCGCACCTTTCCTGACAAGACCGCTTGGGCGGCCACTCCCCAGCCTTTTGCATGTCTGCCGTTGTGAGAATGTCAAACCAGGCAACGCTGAGAAGGAGAAGAAGTGGGCAGTTAAGGTGCACTTCTCTGGAGGGGAGGACAATCAGGTTGGTGGTACCTCTCTCAATACAATTTATTCATGATTCAACTGATGCACCTCAATCTGGTAAGCAGGAACGCTCACGGGCCAAAGCCCTGGGGTTATTTAGACAAAGTAGGGAGAGGTAGGGAGGACTCAGGTAGGTTGGGAGGAGTAGGAATATTGACCATGGTGCAAGGGTAGGGATGGCATTCAGGGCAAAATTCTATGAAGCCTATTCTAAACTAACCAGTGCTAGGTTAGGATGACTTGGAACAGCACTGGAACTAAATGAGAATAAAGTTGCAAGGCATCTCAAAGCATCAACCAGTGGCAGACAGTGTATGACATTGATGGGAGTCATAGAGTTGAATTGGAGATAGAGCAATAACACCCTCCTTAACCCAACTTGGTGACAACTGCCTGTTCCTGGGGTATTTGGGAAAACATCTATGCTAGGCATAAGGAAGATTAATATAAGACCTAATAATAAGTAATCCTATCTACTGCTTGAGTGCACCAGCAGTGGCAAACTGTGTATGACACTAGGAAGCCAACTACATTTGAATTTGAAATAACAGATTAAGCACCCTCCCTAACCTGACTTGAGAGTGCTGGCAAAGTCACATGTAGGATCTTGAGCCAATGGCAAACACATTATCCATAACGCTAACTTAGAAATTATTTCCAGTGTGGCAACAGTGTCAGACCAGGTATGACATTGGGGGGAAGTGCTGGAGTGAATTTTAAAATAGAAAATTAAGCACCCTCCCTAACCTGACTGCCTCTTACACAAAGATATCCATGAATACATAACCAATACCTAAAAATAGAATATCCATGACCTTATGTTGGAAATTAGCATTCTCAACTCTAACACAGCAGCAGGTGGCAGACTGAGTATGACATTGTGGGATGTGCTCAAGTGAAATTTGCAATGGAGAATTTGAAGCCCTCCCTGACCTAACTTGGTGACAACTGCCTGTTGCATGGGGGATTTGGGAACACATCAATGCAAGGGATAAGAATGAGTAATATAAGACCAGACAATGAGTAATCCTATCCACAGCTTGAGTGCACCAGTAGTGGCAGACTGGGTATGACATTGGGAAGCATATGGTGCTTGAATTTGAAATAGCACATTAAGCGCCCTCCCTAACCTGACTTGAGGGTACTGGCAAAGCCATCTGTAGAAACCCCAATGCTTTGTTTTGGAAATTGGCATCCCCAACTCCAACATGGCAGTAGGTGGCAGACCAAGTACGACATTGGGGGAGAGTGCTGGAGTGAAATTTAAAATAGAAAATTAAGTGCCCTCCTTAACCTGACTTGGTGACAACTACCTGCTGCATGAGCAGACTTGGGCATCATCAATTAAATTCATAGGTAAGATTCATACAAGACAAAGGACAGTGGCAGACTGGGTATGACATTGGGAAGCATACTGTGCTTGAATTTGAAATAGCACATTAAGCGCCCTCCCTAACCTGACTTGAGAGCACCAGCAAAGCCATCTACAAAAACCTACTACCTGTTTTGGAAATTAGCATCCCAACTCCAACATGGCAGCTGGTGGCAGACCAGGTATGACATTGGGGGAGAGTGCTGGAGTGAAATTTGAAACAGAAAATTAAGTGCCCCCCCTAACCTGACTTGGTGACAACTGCCTGTTGCATGAGCAGACTTGGGGATCATCAGTTAAATTCATAGGTAAGACCAAAGACAGTGGCAGACTGGGTATGACATTGGGAAGCATACTGTGCTTGAATTTGAAATAGCACATTAAGCGCTCTCCCTAACCTGACTTGAGAGTGCCAGCAAAGCCATCTAAAAAAACCTACCTGTTTTGGAAATTAGCATCCCAACTCCAACATGGCAGCTGGTGGCAGACCAGGTATGACATTGGGGGAGAGTGCTGGAGTGAAATTTGAAACAGAAAATTAAGTGCCCCCCCTAACCTGACTTGGTGACAACTGCCTGTTGTATGAGCAGACTTGGGGATCATCAGTTAAATTCATAGGTAAGACCAAAGACAGTGGCAGACTGGGTACGACATTGGGAAGCATACTGTGCTTTAATTTGAAATAGCACATTAAGTGCTCTCCCTAACCTGACTTGAGAGTGCCAGCAAAGCCATCTAAAAAAACCTACCTGTTTTGGAAATTAGCATCCCAACTCCAACATGGCAGCTGGTGGCAGACCAGGTATGACATTGGGGGAGAGTGCTGGAGTGAAATTTGAAACAGAAAATTAAGTGCCCCCCCTAACCTGACTTGGTGACAACTGCCTGTTGCATGAGCAGACTTGGGGATCATCAGTTAAATTCATAGGTAAGACCAAAGACAGTGGCAGACTGGGTACGACATTGGGAAGCATACTGTGCTTTAATTTGAAATAGCACATTAAGCGCTCTCCCTAACCTGACTTGAGAGTGCCAGCAAAGCCATCTAAAAAAACCTACCTGTTTTGGAAATTAGCATCCCAACTCCAACATGGCAGCTGGTGGCAGACCAGGTATGACATTGGGGGGAGAGTGCTGGAGTGAAATTTGAAACAGAAAATTAAGTGCCCCCCCTAACCTGACCAAACTGCACCTGACTGTTACATGTGTCATTGTAGTGTGTCAAAAGATGACTGTATTAATCCTATGTTGTAGGTAAGCATGTGACGTGGAAGATTTGCCAAAATTCGGCACCGGATGCCAGATTTCGGCACTTTTGAACGTGTTTTCATCCTGCACTCGCTCCCGCGTGCCGGAAGCCAGAATTTCCGTGGCATTCCCGCACATGCGGGAAATTCCCGCATTTCGCGGGAAGGCGGAAAGGCGGGCATGATCGCAGGAAGGCGAGCATAGTCGGAGCGGGAATGCGAGCACACGGGAACAGGAACTTATGTGGGCAGGCGGAAAGGCGGAAAGCAGTCAGTAAAATAGGCTCGTACAGAATGCGCAGCACACGATTTGCACGAGTGATCTATCTGCACGTTTTCACACTATTAGATGTAGGAGGCATTGTTATTAATATATTGACACCGCGTCTGCTCGGGCTCAGTAGCTACATCGTATGGAATTCTAACAGTAATTGATATCACCACGATAAAACATCAGGTAAACGTAGTTAGAGCAAGTAGGGAAAAGTGTTCGTTATAGTCGGATGGGAGTCGGAAATGGAGTTAAGAAGCTGGAAGCCAGAGCGCAGAGAGGTGGGATGAACAAACGAACCTGATCCTCCAGCATAGCATCTCTTCACCAACTTAACAAGTGTCAGCAAGCATACGGTAAGCAGGCGGTAGCGTAGACATACCTGGCTAGCAGCTGAAACCTTTGCCTTCCTTGCAAAGGCCGAGATCTGAGGATGACGAGGAGAGGTTTAGGTCGCAAGGAAGCGAGGGGTTCAGATCGCCAGCACGCGAGGAAGGATTGAAGTCGAGTGACGAGGATGGGTTTAGGTCAAATGCCGAGGATGGATTTACATTGCAGAAAAGCAATGGTGAGCCCACGTCCGTCTCCCAAGGCACGCTGAACAGAGAAACTGTGTCTTGAGGCGGCAAGTTTGGGCTACGGGTCACTCTAGAAAACGATGTTAGCACCTTTTTTACACAGCATATCGATACATCTCGTAGCGCAGAATGCGACTTACACGTGGCGGCTGATGAATATCTTGATACCTTGCTCTGCAAGCAACTGAGAGAGTTGGCAACGATGGCTGTTGAATTGGCTAAGACCTCGTCCTCCCTGCGTTTCGATCTTGAACAAGTATTATCAGAAATCCGACGAATCTGCACTCTACCGGCTCTCAATCTGTGAGTAACGCGCATTGTTTCATTGGGTACTAGCTAATAATACATGCGTTAAGTGCTCCATCCTTCGATGCGAGCACACTACATGAAGATCGCAGAGTGGGAGAAGGAGTGGATCGAGGTCGCTGTCGCGCTCCTCGAAGACACCTGGCGGAAGTTCTACCGGCCAGCTGCAGACAGCACAGAGAAGGCATCGGGTGAACCATCAGACGACACATCGTTTCTTGGCGTCCCGGTACGTATTACTATCGTGTAGTACTGTACATAAGCTAACGATCTGCGTAGTCCTACATGGACCAGGTCCTCTCGTCGATTGATACGGCTCAGCAGTCGGCGGAATCCCCGGTTGAAAACTTCGCTTACGGTAAGCATCATTACTCTCGGAATGTTAGCATAATACTCACTGTTGGAGATTACAAGTGCGTCAGCGCTCATGCGAGTTACGTTACTGTAACACGAACGCTTTACTCATCTCTCTCGTTTGTATGCGTTCTATCTCATCGTCTTACTCATTGTTGTTTCGCTTGTTTTTCGCTTGTTCTCTATGCGATATCTCGGCTATGTATATGCTTACTGATCGAGATGTATATATACTCGGTTTCTCATGTAGTAGCTAGTCACTCGTTTGAATACACTTGTATACATATTTTACGTGTTTTATTTCACTGCGCTACGCTACGCTCAACACTCACACCGCAACTAGATGCACCAGTGTTCAACCTCGTTGATGGCAAACGCGTACCATTCAACCCGCTGGTCTGGTGGTATGGACAGCGCGCGGTCGGGAACGAAAGGAATGGGCTGACTCAACTCGCGCTCGATGTTCTGAGTGCTCCCGGTGAGTTCTTGTATTCTACATCCATCTGTGTGAGGCGCTGACTTAACACGAAGCGTCGAGCGTGGATGTGGAACGCGCGTTCTCGTTTGGCGGCTCGATTGTGAGTAAGCGTCGGCACAACCTTTCACCGCACACCATTCAAGCCACCGCCACGCTGGGCTCCTACTCGAAAGCAGGCCTGGTGAAACCGGGCACTCTGAAGCTGCCACTGCGTGGGAGGGAGAAGGCGAAGGAGGATGTGAAGATGGCTGCGTAGGAAGATATGGTGGCGCCGACGACTGTTGTTTACCTATATCTGAATGTACTTACGACTGTGACGAATGATCAGTGCTCCTGTGCACATATTAATCTATTCGCTATCCCGTGTGTTCCTCGTTTATACAAACAAAGTTATATTGTTAGACCAATCTACTCAATACAGGCTGTCGAGTCCGCCGCTTGCTGCTGCCAGAGCGCGGGAGCTCTGCCGAAAATTGCGGGAACTCCGCCAGAATCTGCGGGAAAAGGTCAGCGGGAATGCCGAATTCCTGCAGACATGCCGGGCGGGAGTTGATACGTCGAGGGTGGTTCCGGCGCTGGCTCCCGCGTCCGCGTTGCCGAAAATCGCCGAAAAAAACTCCGGCAAGCGCCAAGTTTCCGGCGTGCCGGAGTTCCGCGTCACATGCTTATGGTGATGTTGAATGCCAAGATGCATTGCATTGACTGAAGCCACTTTGTGAACCCTAATGCTCCCAGTTCTCTGGTCCCAAGCTTGTTCCTACACATATGTTCTCACCACATGTCCATTTCATAGGTCACTTTTGGTAGGGAGACTGCTTGGTGCAACCGCTGCACTGCCTCCAGTTTCAGACCTGTTGCTTTCTAGACACCCTCCTTAAAAGGTTGACCCACATGGTTGCTGTCTTCAATACCCCTACTCATTGCTGACCCTATCTCAACTCACCATCTAACAGCACTCCTAGAAAGCAATGCAACCTGAGCAGCTTGATTTTTACTCCAACAATCTTAATCATGATCATAGTTATGGCTCCCAGGGTGATATCAAACCCACAGGAACTGACCAAAGCAATCAATGAGTAGCTTTCCACTCCAGAGGCCTCATTTGTATTGTTTAGTTTCTGTTTCGTGCTCAATTGGGACATCTTTAACACACATCATTGAAATCCCCAGTGAACCCTGTTGCCTATATTTGTCAGTGCTTAAAAGTCAAATCTGAAATCAATGCTTGCTATTTGAACCAGTCTGCCTGTGTTGCTATGAGGAGCTTGTCTCCCACATTAGGAATAAGTAAAGGTATTGGAAACTAGGAATCACACTTCTATTACTAAGATCATGTAGTACACTGGTGGATGAGTACCTCAACATAGTACTTCCCAAATCTTTCATGCAAAACACCTTCTAGATTGCTTGAATCAAGCAGCCAGGACCTGCCGCACTGAGAGCAATGCACAGTCAATTTGAGATCTTTGATCCTCATCAGATTTTGGCTGTTGTGTTTCACCAGCCAAGACTTTTCCCTTGTAGAAGTACCTGAAGGATTGCAGAGACAGGTGGATTGGATTGGTGGCAATTGCTTGCCAAGTGGTCGATGCTTGAAATCGCAAGCTAGAAACATTTTGACTGGGTTTTGACTTGTGAACACAGCAAGATTTGATCGATTGAATAACTCATTGTTGTGGAGCCAACTGTCTAGAATTGGCTCAGATTGTCTACCCTTGCCAGGATAAAGCGCAACAAGAGAATCCATCAGGAACAACGCCCAGCTCTTTGTTTGATACCTTGCAAGGCTCATGCTGACAATCATGATGTCAAAGGTTGCCTGGCTGCAGATGTGGTGAGTCCATGATGCAACTAGAGAAAATGAGAGTGGAATGCACCTTTGGAATACACTATCCAATGACTGAGCTTGTTGGAAGTCCTGTGGCCCATCACTCATGGAGATCAACACAATCTGGGCTTTGATGCTGCACTTTGCAAGTATCTTCATTGGAGGAATGGAATGGTTCATGTGCTATGGTCATATGAACACCACCCTTGATCACTCCTTGGGCTCAATTGGCTTACCTGGGCCAATTTCTGTGCAGGTGATATTCCAAGGTCCAGCACTGTGCCCAGTGAGACAATAGAGTCCATGAGGTGTACAGTAAGCAGATGGTAGCCACTCCTGAATAGCACCCAATAGGGGATGTAAACAAGAGGCACTGAAGGCTCCGGTGCCTTCACTCACCATGCAGGCACCAGCAGGGATAGGTCACTCATGCCAGATAGGATTACTGTGTAGCAGCGGCACTGAAGGTTGTCAGCCTTGATGCTTGACTTGGCTGTCCAGTACACACCTCCCATGCATATTGTTCAGCAAGTTCAATGAAAGCCAAAGCCATACTCTCTGCCCGACCTTGAGCTGCCCCAGAATGGCATATAAGAACCATGATTGATTTGTGCTGCTGTCGCACAGAGCTTGAAGATGCTGAAATTTTACTGGGTTCCACAAGTGTCCCTGGCAGCTTTGCCTGCGTGGAACTGGAAAGCATTTGGTAAACTATCCGTGTTACCTGCAGGGTACGTTGGGTTAGCAGCTGGTCACAGTATGCACAGTGGAATAGGCATGGCTATACCTCTGGCCCCATCTTTCGGCTGCTGCATATCAGATTCATCTAGTGATGCTTGCGGTCATGCAGGAATATTATGCATGGGTTGGGAGTCACCTACTGGTGTCAAAACCCTGCACGCCTCTGCAGCCCAGGTGTTTATATCACCTTCTATATGCAAGTCGAAGTACCTTGCCCATCGTTTCTGTAGGCGGCTCCCTTGTCCAATGTATATGACAGCACCCTGATGAGAATGAACTTTGCCAGCTAATGACTGAACTAAGCGTGCAACCCCATCAGTTGCAAGGGATGTCCCAATGACCAGCAACAGTTCCGCTCTACCATCTTGTATTTGCTGTTGTTGAAATGTTTGTGTTTTGCTGTCATGATCCCGTGAATCCTGGTTCCAAACCACGTCTGGCAAGAGTATCCCAGGTGGGCGATCTCGGAAGTTCCATCTGCACTGCCGTGTTGCTGCACTTGCTGAGAAGGGATCAAGCCATGCCATTGCATGCAATTACACAATCACACTCACCTTGCTCCAGGCAGTCTTGCCGGAAGCATGACGCAATCCCATCTCTCAGCAGCTGGTCATCAACAACTCGAGCATCCCCCTCAGGAGGTCGCCCACACCGATTGCATTTCAGCTCGTTCCGGCCATGCAACTCAATGACGCACTCTGTCAAATCTGGCTCCCCTCGCTGCAGTATTCCATCTATGTTCAGGGTATAGCATCGAGCAAGCCGCTGGTGCGAAAAGAGCAGCTGAATGTACAGATGACCTTGAGTGGGGGGTGCATCTCGCGCCATGATCCTCATCTTTGCCAACATGCGCCCGACTGGTGCAAGGGTCTCTGGTCTACTGAGATTGTGTATGTCAAACAGATCCTTTGCAGCCACCGCCGCCCCAAGTTCTGGTGGCTGGCAATTATATAGGCCTTCTTTGGACCGGTAATCCTGTGGTTGAAGCATCAGTTTTGTGCAAAGGACAATACACTGGTGCTCACTGGGATGCCGGCCCCTGTGGATATCCCAGCGCCACACACCACAGTGACCTTCTTAGCATGGCCAATCACAGCTTGAATCTGTTTATACGCCTCCTGATGAGTATCATCGTTCAGTTGTAGAACTGGGATTGACTGGTGTTGTGTGGGGTGGTCCATGTCTCTGACACTGTTGGAGCGATGCAGAATTCAGTTGGTTCATGTACGAACTGATGTCCACTGCTGGTTTGTAATTCAACATGAAACAAGCAACAGGGCTTTGCTGTGATGTACGTTACAACCAGCAACATGTGGAACATCCAGGTGTTAACCCCTGACATGACTGACAGGTATCCCATGCTCCTAGCCACCGAAGTTCAAAATTTCTACGCCAGAGAGGCACACAATCACTGAATACCAGCCTAGTGCCAGCCTAGTCCATGATCAGATTTCGGTCTGCATGGTCAGCAGAGTAGCCACTGCCTTGGACAAAGGGGCAATAATCAGTGTATAGCAACAGAAGCATGTGGCACTGGCAGTGCTTGGGGCTTCTAGTGCTGGTTTATGATTCATCTCACCAACATTACATATACCCCACCTTTGTGCAATATGCACCCACAACTCTCCGGGCGTCAATTGATCAACACAAAGGACTTAAGGCAATGTGGAACATGGTAGATGGCATATATTTATAGCTAGGTGCCTGAGAGGATAACCAAGGGCGAGGGAACAAGCCTTATGCTGGCCGGGCGCTGATGCACCAATGGTCACACAGTCCTGTGGTTTCCATCTCAACATTCTCAATGTCGTGGAAACCCGCTGCCGGGATAATGTCAGTAACTTAGCACAGTGATCGGCACTACACCATAATGAGGAAGACCGCTGTCCGGTGAAGCAGCTCCCGGTGGTGTTCGGGGTCACACTCCAGCGACCATACCAATTTTGTTGGAGGTAGATACTGTGGGGCCAGGCATGCAGAGCTTGCAGCAAATAGAGAAATGAAACAAGGTTGCTCGTGAGCAGGGGAGCCCTGTTCTCCCTAACCTGACCTGAAGTGTCAGCACATCTCAGACTTTTTTTGACCACCCTTCTTCGCTCTCTCGCCTTATCGAACATGGAAGGCGAGCTTGGTATGCAGCACGATCTCCGCAAAGCAATTGACAAGAATTTGCCTGTTCCTACTGCCTGCTCCTTGGCGGAGTGGTCTGAAGAATGGTTGAGAATGGACAAATTTAATGACCGCGAGGCTCGTGATCGGTTCGCACTTACTGGGCATTATGTTCAAACATCTACTGGCGCACCGACACGCTCACAGATCACGTTTGAGGGTGATCGGATTCAACCAGACATCCAGCCCACAATGCTGAACGACGTAGACTCTGTCATTGGTATTGCACACGACCGCCTGCCATTCATGGCCAATGTGGACCTCAAATATTTTATGCTCCAGGACCATCGACAGACACTCAATTCCCCACTCCATATACCACCCATTGAAATTGACGATCAGTATGGTACCTTGGTGAGTAATATCTAGTGACTGGCACATAGAGCCAATCTCACCAAGTCAAAGAGTGTGCATCCTCACAAGGTGCCAAACGCTCGCTTTTTAGAAGGAGACAATCACCTGCAGGTCCGAATTGCATTCCCCAGGCTGAAACGGGACACTGCAACATCAAACACCCTGACCAAGTTTGAACATGAACAATTCTATGACCTGGCTGCTGGCCCAGCAGGTGCAGCAGAAGTTCCATTGCAGCTGTCCGGCGTCTGGCCGCCAACCTGGGGCAACGAAAAATTCAGAGCTGAGGATGAACGGAATACACGAGAGGCTGGCGAGGAAGGAACAACGGCCCGAGGCAAACGCCTTCAACAGACTGAGTGGATTATTCATTCACAGTATATAAACCCGTGGATCTGCCGGATACGTGAACTAGTCGACGCACTACCGGAACTTGAGTGGGCGCACTCGTTTTTCTTCATCATTCAGATGCGAGGACTCAAAACAATCTCCAAGAGCATGCATTCTCCTCCTGAAGTGGCCCCGATGCTGGATGGTAAGTCAAGGTCAACCTTCAGTCCCTGGGGATGTTGAATGTGTTAACTCTCCTACCACATTCACAGGGGAAGAGGGTTGTTTGGACCCTGAGAGCCCACGAGTTATAGCAGTGGAGACCATCCTGAAGGTCTTTGATACAAATGAGTTTGCCCATGACCATTGGTTTCTGGATATTGGTATGAATATCCGAATTCCATGCCCTGAAGGCGGGTCCTTGTGTCCTTTGCCTGCCGTCGCTGCTCATGCGGCAATCCTATCTCACCTGCTTGGACTGGATATTGATACCTGCACTGAGTGGGTGGAGCAGGGTGGCCACCACTACCAGAGGGATGAGCTTGCTGGTTTGAAAGCACTGGCTGGCTTCCGTTTCCAAGTTCCAAGCGACCTGGACCTTGGCATATACTATATCCAACTTTATACTAGTGATAAGGTTTTGGTCTATAACCTCAATATGCCACATCATTCGAAACGGGTAACAAGTTGGCAAGCCCTTGAAGCATTTGACAAGTGGCGAGAATATCACTTTCAGCCTCTCTTGAAAGTCTTCCAGGACGCAGCTAGATCGCACGAGATGTACTTGCGGCTGGAAGTACGGGTCGAGTACCATCAATACCCTTTTGCACTTCTCCGAATTCCCAACAACCTGCTCGCCTCATGGATGTATGCTGTTGAGCCCCATGTGTTTTGGTAAGCATGTTCTCTATTGCGTTCACCCACCAGCTGATGATTTAGAAGGGGTTGGAAATACCGGCGTCTGACTTCGATTTATTCTGTGTTGCGCCGTTGGATCGATGCAAGGTCATCAGTTACTCTGGAGAGCATACCCCAACATATGTCTCTCTTTGTTTCTCTCATCTGGATGGCAAATGGTCTTGTCAATCGGCCAGACGAGGGCGGCACATGGAATGAGGTACGCGATGCATCCAGTGTGCATGCCATCAACAGGAACGGATCCCTTGTTCCCATTTGGCCACTCAGGGCGCACTTCCTGCATTCACTCAAGTTCAAACAGGGCAAGCCGCCAAGCATGTCTGGCAATCGAACAATATCGATGAAAACACTGCTTTACGTTTGTTCCCAGAAACTCCCAGCAATCACCGAAAGTGGACTCCATGACATGATTGTTAACCACACCACCCAGGAGCCTGATGATATGCAAGTCGATGCTCCAGTCGCAGACTTGCAGCAGGCACGCCTAACTTACCACAAAACCGGTACGAACAAGAAGGCACGTGTTGCAACTCGCAGTCGAATACGGCTACCCAACCTCTTCACGGAGACACTTCCAGCTCTCCCACAAGATGACAAGGATGAATCGGAGTCTGAGGACTATGAGGAGCGCTCACAGGGGACTACGCTCAGTCAGCTGGTGACCGATGTGCTGTGTGATCTGCCGATTCAGATCTTTGAAAAGGCGCCAGTGGCCAAGGGTGGCCTCGCTTGGTGCACGATACCACGTGGATCAGCAGACGTCAAGCCAGATGCTTTCCAGAATATGGAGTTTCTCGCATTGGCTTTTCCTTCCCGCATTGTGTTCCCCGTTGATGGTAAACGTTGGGAGGAGACCGTTGCAGCTCTCCTCCCTACCATCACTGAGTCAAAGAAGGATTCGACTGGTGGGGAGCAGGGTCTGCACTGTCTTGCAGCTCGTGCTGACTTTGTGTCCATCCAAAGGAAGGTCCCAACTGACTCTCAAGCAAAGGTTGTCCAGGTTGCCAGGGATTATGTTGATGAGAAATGGGTCTGGCTACCCTATGGCAAACCTAAAACACGCATTTGGGCCACAGGAAAGGCTGCGGTGAGAGGTTCATCTGCATTTGGGCCATTTGAAGGAGGGCCGTGGATTGTTCTGAATCCCAATACTACTTAACACTTGATATGTCTTATTTTATACCTGTAATCTCCTGCTCTTTATATCTTCTTCAAGTAGTTTTATCACAAATTTGTTGGTGTATAAACCTTCTTCAATACCTGGATTGCACCATGCGCTCTGTTGGTACACATTGGTAAAGCCTTTCAATAATCTCTCACAGAGACACATGAATTAATTGGGTC
This sequence comes from Ceratorhiza oryzae-sativae, assembly GCA_030998015.1. Lineage (NCBI taxonomy): Eukaryota > Fungi > Basidiomycota > Agaricomycetes > Cantharellales > Ceratobasidiaceae > Ceratorhiza > Ceratorhiza oryzae-sativae. Next base: position 215,071 of record JARWMV010000018.1, read on the forward strand.
ACCAATCACTGTTTGGAAGCCAAATTCTGTTCGGCCACATTGCTGAGGGGTGCTCACTGGTGTCTGAGCAGGTGAGCTGATTGGCCCTGCAGGCTGGTGCAAGCCACAGGCCATATTTCCAGAACCATCAAAGCATAGAACCTCATCTCAGCCTATGCGTTTCATGTCAGGCCACCCTCCCCAAGAGATTTTGGAGTGCTTGAGATGCACTGCTTTGTAAAATGTCCAGTTATATGGAACAATTCTCATGCTCACTGCTGGTAGGCCTTACATTCAACTTCTCCCATATGCAGCAAGCCAATGTAAATTTCCGGCATCTCCAATGACACTGGGGATTCAGGTTGATTGGTACTCACCGTTAGTTTGAACAGTTCTCGCCAGATCACATGATGCCCCAACTGAATGCCAGTTATCCTTTTTGACATTAATAGCCAATGCTTAAGCGCTGCCCCTCCATGCTTCCCGAGAGTGGGGTTGGCTGACCCACTGGTCGCGACTAGGGATTAAAATGGATAGCGAGAAGTTGGATGAGCCTGGGTAATTACCCACGGGAAACTACTCGGAGAGCCTTGGCTGGTGCCGGAAACCGAATGGAATATATGACGCGGGTATGCTAGGCGTGGGAGCAAACCTGGGTGAGCACACGGGTGCCAAGCGCTGGGATTATGAGCGGCACTCGCTGTTTGTACATTTTACAGTAAAAAGTATATTTTCAACTGAGCAGCAATGATGTCCTATATGCGCGTCATATGCTCGCCAGAAAAATAGCGCATAATTTTCTTGACTCACCAGTGTATTTTGTGTGTATAAAAGCACAAGCGGGGAGCATTCAAAGTCATCGACATCTTTTCGACATGTCTACGACTGAACCCCACTCTGAACTGCCCTCTGTTACCCATTCTGCTCCAGACGAGCCTGTTCGTCGGCGTCTGAAGCGTTGTAAAGGTCTCAGCGCAATGAGCAATGCTGAAGTCTGGGACAAAACCGACTCAAACATCTCAGGTACATCTTTCATCCATCGATGCTTGATGGCTTTAGTGCTGAGCCTTTTATTTTTAGGGCAGTATTTGGACCCAGCGCCACACTTCGACCTCGTCGCCGCCAATCCATCTTGAATGCGACTCAATCCAGGAGTATCTTGAGACTCCGGTTGCATCCTCTTACGTCATCTCACAATACGGCGGGGTGCTTTCTTACTGGGACTCCAAGCTGGAGTGTCGCCCTTATGTTGCCTGCCTGGCTCTGGATCTATTGACTGTACCCGGTAAGTTCATTTGCACTCTCTGGTTAAGTATCCTAGAAATGACATGCACCTCAGCTTCGTCGGTTGACGCTGAGCATGCGTTCTTGGGGGGTCTGTTGATGATGAACCACCTCCAGCGCCGTATGTCATCGCGCATATTCCGAGCTCAGATGGCCGTTGGATCATGGTATGGCACCCCCTTGCTCCCAGAGCTTGACAACGTCGCCCAAATTATTGAGTCTCACATGTAAATAAAAAAATATATTTTGTCGAAATACAAGTATGGTCTTCCTGGATGACACCCGTGTTTATCACCCACGCAGAGAGTCTTCTGGGTAGTTGGTGGCTGTGCGAACCAGGCTGCACCCGACCCGTCTTTGCACCCATGGGATTACCCACGTGGCAACCCAGGCCACCCGTTTTGATCCCTAGTCGCGACTGATCACCTTACTGCTCCCGCATTGCAAATTAGAACTCTTGCGGTTCTCGGGGTCCTTGCTGCCATGCAGATTTCGTGTTTCATCTAGCCTGCACCCAGGATGGTATTTGATTGAGTGATTGCGGGTCCCTGAGTGTCCGGCATCGGCGCCAAGATGCAAAAATGATGGACGAGTGAAGGCAGCCACTACACCACTTTGAAGTTAGGACAAAGCACACGCCTATTCTCCTAGGTTACTGAGTGCAAACCAACAGGATGTACCAAACATGGGGGACAATCAGCTGATCGGACCGACCGCCATTCAATATGATTGAACACAACAAGCGGGCTATGCTCAACCTCTTCCCAAATTCAACAACCACGTAACATTGACTTTTCCATCACAGTAAGCTCCAGCCGTTGGCAAGAATTGGGTGTTCTGACTGTGGTGTAAAGCTCTCAGCATGCCTTTGGGTCCTTTAGCTCGCTGCCTCCTACCCATGTTGGCAAGAGTTCCCTTGGATTCCGCTGATCCATTCCTGCATGAGCCATTCACGTTCCCCGTATTCAGAGTGAATATGCTTCTTGCCCCGGTAGCAGGGAACGATATGAGCGACATGTTTGAAGAGGAGGTAATCGACGTTGAGCAGGATACCCCAGTTGGAGAATTAGTTGAGCTCGGAGCTGGCTTTGCGCTAAACTCAGCTGCTCGGGGTGCGTTTGGGAAGGAGAACAACGAAATTACGGAGGGACTCCTGCTGCTGGCCAATTCATTTTATTGTGCATTGTGGGTCAAGGTCAAGCAGTACCGTGAACTTGGGCACAATACCTCCTATGCCTTGGCGCGAGTCGACCTCTTGTCTGCGAAAGCAGCACGCACAAACACTGGAAAGGATGGTGGCTGGAACGACTACCGGAAACTGCTTCTCATATTGCTCAACCGGCCGGGTGGAATTATTGACCAAGTGACGGATGTCATGAGAGCGCACCGTGCGATTCCTACAGAGCGGTGGATAGATGCGCAGCACGAAAACAGAGTGAGCAGTGCTGTGGAAATGCAACTTGATCTGTTGATCTCATTCACGTCTTGCGCTGTAGCGGAGGGTGGATGGGCCTCCTTTGGATGAGTACGATGTGTCTGTTCCATCAGGTGGCCCATATACCAGCTCCATTGCACTGCAAAATGAGGTTGCAGAGGTTGTGTTTGGCCCAGAGGTTGTGAACGGCAATGGATCTGTTGATAGCTTATACAGAAGTGTGGTTCAGATAATGATAGGCCGCGTATGGGAGTGTCTACACAAAAAGCTTGTACGGAGCGTCAAGCGGACCAAAGAACTCCGGGCCAGCTTGGACCAGCTGATTGATGGTTAGTATCTCGGAACTTGACCAGTCAATTTCACTCATCTTTTGGATGAACAGACGCAAAGGAACAATTGACGCTCGCCAATCTTCAAGCTGCACTCCGAAAGTTGAATGAGTGGCGAAAACACTGGAAGCTCACCTTTGACACTGAGGATCTGGAGTTTACATCTCGTGAAGAGGAACTAGCTGGGCTGTTCAAGTTGTTTGGTGCTGCTATGGAACTCCCTTCCAAAGGTGAGTTATATATGCGACTGGATTTGTATTGGAAACTGATGTGGAGGTCAGGCGGGTATAGAAACCCCAGAGCGCGTCATCCCACACTTCAGCATTCAAAGTCTTCAAAACAGAAACAGCCGTATGCAGTCTTGCCGACCGAGAGTGAGGTAGCAGAAGCCAGCGAGCATTGGGCCGACTATCTGCAGGCACTCCAAGACGAGCTACATTCTCCGATTCCGACCCGCCCAACGCGCAACCGAGTGGAGCTGTTGGAGGGGAGCGGCGATGTCGGGATGGGAGCCTATGATGGCAAGGAAGCGTCAGACATCTGGGTCACCCTGGGGCTTCCTGGCGCTACGCAATTTCCGTTTGCACACCCAGGGGATGAGAGCAAGAAGCCTGTGGAACCGATGAGACATCAGATTGCAGGGACAGCAGCGATCTTGTCTCGGGCTTTCACCAGTGTGCGAACGGAAGGCGCTTCACCCACTCTCCTGTGTGATGATGTTGGGCTTGGAAAAACCTACCAAATCATAGCGGCGTTCAAGATGATAGCGCATTGGCGTGGTTTGCAAGAGAGGAGTCCAGAGAAGCTTCTGCCTCTCCCGCCCTTCGCTGTCGGTGAGTTCAAGCTGTGATTACATAAAGGCCCCGATGTTGATGGACTCTAGAAAACCATACGCCTTACTTTGCAGGGCTGAACCATATCCCCAATCAACCATTTCTGGTTGTGGTACCTCGCACGTTATCCAGTCAATGGCTCAAGGAGATTCCAGAGTTCACCAAGCGAGGGAGCTTCCGTGTGGTGCACTTTTCGTCTGAGCAACAGAACATCGCTCGGTTTTTCTCTGACCCAAACGGTGACTATTTGAAGGCTGCTGGGGCTGCAGGCCAGCATGCAGGACGTGTGATAGTGATCGCGGATACTTCGGTGGGATGACGTTGTGGTTTGAACACAGATGCTTGATCACTGATACATGTGGGGTGGTCCAGGCAGTTGCAAAGGAGGCAACTCGATGCTTCAAAGCACCGGTCAAACTGAACACTCGAGCTGGCCAGAGGAACGTAGCCAGAGGGGATATCGACATCTTGGAACCCAGGCCAGATGTTTCACTGCGGGGTACTATTTGGGAGCAGCAATTTACGATGGTGGCCTATGACGAGTCTCACGATCTCCGCAACTCCTCGATGGTTGCTCTGTCTGCTCAGAGACTGTCGGAAAACTCTTTGATCCGGGTGGCCAGTACTGCCACGCCAATCTTCACGAGCGCAATGGTAGTGCACCCTGCATACATATATGATAGTGTGCAGGACAGTTGATTCTGACGTGGTTTCATCCGACAGGACATCGCTGCCCAAGGACGGATCTTGCGTCAAGTAAATCTCCTTGGCAGCGCTGGCGGGGCCCATTACGATCTCATCCTGAAAATGAAAAAGGCTCGAGAGAGGGAGTGGGAGGAAAGATCTTCTGAGCTGGTCGCCGAGGCAATCCGGAAGGAAGCACTCCAAGCTGCCCAGGAGGCGGACATATCCGACGATCTGGCCCGGCTCAAGGAGGTCACAGCTCAAGTGGAACGAAAGTACAACAGTGACGACCAGGTGAAAATTCTGAAGAGCTCTTACATCAATGAGCTGGTGATCAAGCTTCTCAGAGAAATCATGCTCCCGCATGTGATCCACCGGACTGGAGATTCCAAAAACCCTGACGGGAGCTCAATCTTCAATATTCACCCATACAAGTACCGCACTGTCTGGAGTCCTCTGGCTGAGCGTGAGCAAGAAGTACTGGACCAAGTAAATGAAGTACACCAGGAGCATGTTCGACGCCGAGACAGGTGTGTTCTTTTGCAGAAACTTTGGATCATCAAAGTGCTAGGCTTGGCTGGGAGTCTTACAATTGTTGATTAATAGGGGTGAGAAGTTCGACATGGAGATTCTGAAGTGGACGGTCAGTTAGCCTGACCTCAATCGTAGTAACTTTTCTAACAGCCACATTGGCTTTGTTGGCAGAATTTCCTTCTAAATCAAAAAGACGCATGCTTCCACTGGGAGATTGTTGCAGCAAAAGAAAAGGAAGCCAATGATGGGCTGAAATCGGATTCCCTTGCCTGTCGAATTCCAGACAGTTGGGACGCAAGCAATCTGGCAGATAAAATCTCGACGCGTATGAAGAAGGTCTCCGAGCTTCTTGACTATTGTTGGCAGGGGAATCCAAAGCCCCCGGTCTATCGGGAAGATGGAACGCGGAACTTGGCCGCGGAGCAGCAACAGCCAGATCCTCGCCCTTTGACAAAACCACGCAAATTCCTGATCTATGTCGAGTACAAAGTACATCGTCATATGCTGAAAAGGGTCCGTCCTTTGTCCAACATGTGACCGCAGAGCTTGGCTGACACTTGATGAACACAATGCAGATGTTTGCCATTGAGCGCCGAGAGTTTGTGGAATACTGCGGCGAAATGACACCAGCAAAGCGTCAAGAGGCAGTTGACAGGTTCACCAACAACCCCACCTGCCGCATCATGCTGATCAGCAAGGTAGCGGGCGCTGGGCTCAATCTTACAGCTGCTAATGTGGTGATCTTCGTAGTGAGTTCCTGTGTGACGTGCACCATTCAGATACAGCCATGACACCACTGAGTAGAGCCCCGTGTGGTCTGGGCAAGAAAAGAAGCAGATCATTGGTCGGGCATGGCGATTTGGCCAGGCGGAGGAGGTTATAGTTCTGGATATACATGCACCCTGCGGTCCCGATCTAGCTCTTGCCGGCTATGCGGGGAGCAAATGTGCTATGTTGGCCGAGTTCCTAAGGTCCGAGCGCGAGCTGTATGAGGCACACCAAGTCTGGCTCTCAGCTCAACGTGATGCGGAGCAACAGGAGGACAAGGAGAATGAAGAGGACGAGAGTAGCGATTTGGAGGATGTACCACTGGCTGGTATTCGACAGGCACAGAGGTCTCATGTCAAGCCCCGCAAGCGAAAAACAACTGATGTTGAGGTGGGCACTGACGCATCAACCAGTACACAGCCACAAGTGCAAGCTGAAGGGGCAGGCCAACCGAGCTTGAAACCCGTTAAAAGGCTGGCTCCCACTGCTTTGCAGACTTCCACCACCTCGGGTTCTCAGTCAGGGCTGCCAGGCAATTCAAGTGGACATCCCACCACACGGCCAGCTCGCTCTGAACAAGCATTCTCGTATCCTCCTAGGAAGCGGTTGAAAGCATCAACGACAATGGAAATTCAAGCGCGGACGCAAATATCAACTATGGAAAATATCGTCCCGGCAGTCTCTGCCCAGGCCCCAGCGATGATGTCAATCCCAGGCCGTGCCTCGCCAGCGGTGATACCTCCCAGTAGATCGACCCTTCCTCGATCATCGCCCGCACTGCTGCCTAGCTCTCCTGTTCTAGCCGCCTCATCCTCATCACCTCCATCTCCGTCGCCTTCACCCTCACCACCCGTGTCACCCCCTCATCATCCCGTGTCGTTACCGGCTGCCTCGATATGTTCCTCCAGTCTGGTGGGGGCCATCGTAGATCAGACGGCTCCCACAGATGTGCATGGCTTCAGAGCAAAGAACCATATCCCGTTTGCTCCTCCGAATGCGCGCCATAAGCCAGGTGTGGCAACACCTTCGCAGTGTCATCAGCCTGTGGAAAACAAGTCCCCTGAGCTGTCTGGCTACCCTACTGCTCCAGCGCCGGGACATGTCACTTCTAGTCCAGAAATGTCGAACGGTGAAGTGTATACAAAGACTAAAGCACCGCGAAAGCATATCCCTATGGTCCCTGCCCACCTGCGGCCAAAACCAAAGCCAGCACCACTTCCACGGCCATCTGGTGGACCCGGGGACTTGTCGGCTGATTTCTTCAACCTATCTCACCCAGGTATTCTTCCACCAAAGCCTACCACACTGGCGACCACATTAGTTGGCCATGGAACTGATGGGCCAGGGACCACAGATGATACAGGGACCGGTTCTCCCCCATTGCCAATAGGTGCTGCCAAAAATCTGCCAACCGTCTGCTCCCCTCTGCAATCATCAGACAGCGGCCAAGTATGGGTTGAGAAAGTACAGATTCTAACTGCGTTACATAAAGGTTCATCTGAACCTGTCCGGGTCTCGGCAGTACTGAATGGTATGTGCATCTGTATGAATTTAGCAATCCATGTTGTTGACTATGTGTTTCCACCAGGCCCTTCATCCAAGATCACAGCTCATCCAGCTAAAGGTGCTGGTGTGCCACCAGTACCAGCCGCTTCGCAGCAGCATAAGCGCTCAGGTTTTGCCAAGCGTGAAACCAAGAAAGCCAGCGTGAAGCCAACTGGTGATGCAAGGGATGCCAAGGCTAGTTCTCTGAACAAGCAGGATATGGAGTTGGAAAAGGCATCTGCTGGTCCAAGTGCAACTTCCCGGATCTCACGACCATCCATGTTTTGAGAAAGCTATATGTCTCTATGCTGTGATCGTTGCTTTATCATATCAATTCTAGTAATCATAAAATCCAAAACATATCTTAAGCATGTGACGGAAATTTTGATGAAATTTGGAAATTGATAACAACAAACAAGAATGTGTTATATTGTACTGCGGATAAAGACTGATGTAGTGCACCCACTATCGCTTGCGTTTCGGTGCAGGTGAATCAGGTGGTGCCGCCCTCTTTCCTTTAGCCTTCGAGATGCCCGCATCCTTTGCATCTATGCCAGAACGACCGGAGGCCTCACCCTGACCCTCCATGACATCACCAACGACTTCCACAAGCTGTTTGCACATACCGGCATCCGGCGCAAGCACCCAATCCGATATCTGGCCAAGATTGTGCATAGGACGACCCGGCAAGGCATCCGCCCAGGGCCCCAGTCGACGCCAAGTTGGCCGGGACGGGTCAGACTCCAACGAGAGGCTGTTGGCCAGGAAGTTGAGCGGATCATCCGCTGAGAGAGTGGCATACTGCTCTCGGACAGTCCGGTCATATGGCCACTTGTCGGCCCAGCTTACCGGTCACCAATTTGGGCGGACGCCGGTACGTGACCACTCTTCGTACCAAGGTGCGTTGTAATTCTGAAGAGTGGCTTCCCAGGCCTCTTCGTAACCGTTGTGGCAAGTCGCCACCGCATACTCGGCTTGAGTGCTTGTCAACCATAGGCAAGGCGCACTGGTAATGACGATCAGAAAAATGAAAGAGCTAAGATAGCGCAATCTAGCTTACCCCCCTCGGAAACGCGCATCACGCTGGAGTTCTATCTTGATGGTATCTGAAACCCTCACCCAGAACCAATCGATGTCGTCAGTGAACCAACAACATTAAGCATAGAGTCCATCAGGGTCGCGCAGAGCGGTGGTCTTGCCCACAAGGTTTAACCCACGGAACACACCGCTTTGGATCATCACCTCGGGAATGGGGGATCCTTTCAGCCGCCAACTCAAAATGCACCGAGCCGAGTACTCTAACTCGAGCTGTCCAGCGGTTAGACCGCAAAGGTGAACGTCATGGTTAAAAGCTCACACGATTGATTTTTGTCTTGAGTTTCATCCACCAGAGCCTCCCATTCAGGCGCCGGGTTTTTTCCGGAGACGGGTGCAGGAGAGTGAGACATGGTGTGGGCGGACGGCAACCGGATGCAACGAGGCACGTGTCAGAAACACGGTCACATGATCTAGTGTTTATTTGCCTGGCCAACCTTCCTCTCTGCAACCACTAACCTTCAACTCACCACGCTCTCCAACTCTTCAATAAATGTCCGCCTCAACACGCGCACTGCCATTCGATATTGATGAGGTGTACGGACCGACCGAGGAGGCTCCCTTGAGGCGGGAGACACACCGGCTAGAGACTGAAGACAACCGGCGGGTGGGAAGCAAGGAGAGTAAGTGAAAACTCACCATAGTACACAACCCCAGTACATTAACAGAGTCTTCATCGCAGCTCGGGTTCGCTTTTTGACTGATTTCATATTCGTCAAAAAAGGCGAGTTCGTGTATCCTTACTACCAGTTGTGCACAGAATGGTTCTGGGAGGGGGTGGAGGTTTATGGCTTCATGATGGCAGCGACGACCGGAGTGGAGCGTTGGTTTGTGTGGAGCCTGCACTGGTGGATGGACTGGCCTGGTCGGGATATGCAGCTGGTGCGAATCGATCGTGTGGTTGGGATCACAAAGGAAAGTGACCCACACTTTCGAAACGGGTGAGCATTAAGTTCTACATCCTGGGGACATTGGAAACTGACATGCTACACCACAGCAATGAGCAGGTCCTTTGGTTGGAGACATCCCAGGGCTATTCATACGCCCTGATGGAGCCGGATGATCTCTATAGAGCGGGTTACATGGCGGTGCTCCTGAGCTGGCGGGACCTGGGACGGGGCGGCTTGGGGCCGTGTGGGCCGATCAACCTCGACATGCCGCCGCCCGACTGGTGGCACAAGAATGGCAAGGTGGCCGGGAAGAAGGCCTGGCAGATGTTGCAGAAGGCGTGGAAGAAGAAGAAGCAGGAGGAAAAAAGCGACGACGATGAGGCGGCCGGGTTGGAGCACGAGGACCGCGCAGTAAGGGGAGGAAAACGGCGCCGGTCTCCAGCCTCCCCAGCACAAGCGAAGGCGAAAAGACGATCCTCTGGCAAGCATCATGGAATCGTCGCCTCTGCCGGAGAGGCCTCCTCAAGCGCGACCCTACACAGCAAGCCCGGAGGGTCGAACGAACCAGCTCGAGCCGACAAGGTGCCGCCCAAGAAGCGTCCACGCTACATCGATATCGACGAGGAGTACATCCCTCCGTCTGGTAGGGTCCCTCCGAGCCCCCCCTCTCCCTCTTCCTCACATGGTCAGTCGTCCCCTCGCCCACCGTCTCCTCCGCCCATTGCTCGCTCGCTCGCCGCCTCCCAGCACCCTTGCTCCCGCCCCACCACCTTCCGCCCGCCCGCCACAGCCAAGCCCTCCACCACTCTCATGCCCTCTGCCACCGTCACCCCCCCTGCCACCGGCTACTCTCCCACAACTGTCCACTTCCCCAGGACCGGCGGCCCCCCCTGATAAATCCCACAATCCATCGATCCCCCCTCACCACTCCCCCGCCCCCCAACCTCGCCCCACCCCACAGCCGGCTCCCACGCCGGCGCTGGCTGGCCCGTCAGCCAAGACTGCTTCGTCGTTGGCCAAGGACCGGGCAGTCCGAGAGGCCGACCATGGGTACGAGCCAGGCCTGGCTACCCAGGGAGCGAACAAGTTGCCGCCACTTACTATGCCTGGGCCAGTGGCGGAGATAGGTGAGTCTCACTGCGCACTTATTGACTAACAAGAAGCTCACATACGGGGAGGTACAGAGTCCAAGGGTGGCGAGTGCCCTGACGCAGTGTCCAGCCAGGACTCGGATGTAGCCCAGGCGGTGGCAGGGATGTCCCTCGGTATGTATATGATCCCTCATTGGTGTGACCCCATTGATTGATAATGTACGAAGTCGGGTCAGTGGTCCCATCCAGGCGCATGACGTCGCCGGGGCCCATTTCCCTGATCCCTCTGCAGGAGGTACCTCAGGTTGACGAGCCTGGTTCAGGCGCAAGCATGGCCGGCCTGCAGCCGTGCGCTCCAGGTGCTGAAGCGGGCTCCTCTGAGGACGCCGAGGGTGTGGTGGCAGCGAACGCCGCCAGTAGTCGACCTGGCCTGGCAACTTCCGCTCCGCAGCCACTTCGACATGTTGTAAAGGCAGTGACGAAGCGCAACTTGGTTGAGCCGGATGCCGACGATGAACGTTCGTCCAGGCGACACGTTCGTTTACCACATGTACCCCCAGCGTAACATGATCTGTCTTCCGGCGCCGCTAGTCACTCATGCATTGAACTTTCATTGGCCCCGCCCCCAAAGTTGAATCCTGTATATCTGATATAGTTGTGTGCCTTGCAATAATCACATTTACTCATGTTCGTTGAGAATGCGATACACTTCCCGTTCAGTTCTCCAGTATTGCGTCACTAGCGTGCTGCAAATGACTCTCTGAAATCACGCCTCAATTGCTCCCCATCGACTAATTCTATCAATCCTAAGTTGACTGGCGCATAGCTGACGACATATGGAACAAGTGCAAAGACAGTTATATTCAAATTTCTTTCATTTGTTCAAAATATGCTCGCCATGAATATCCTGCAAATAGGCAACACTTCTCAACAGAGCCGCATCCTTTGCAGGCTGGCTCTAACTTGTGGCACTCCGATCTCACGTGATATCGAACCCCACGCGCTTGCACGTGACATCACCTTTTTAATCCCGCCCACCTCAACACACACATGATGGACTGCAGCACGACTTGTAAGCTCCCATCATCCGGCATTTGGGAACCATAGAATTCGACGACTCCTCAGCCCAAAGCCAGAACGCTGACCATGCAGGCAAGATTTCTGCCGACGACGGAACCGCTGAGGTAAGCGACCTTCATTGTTTCTCAGCCGCATCAACTGGTCATGCTGAACACCCTATACATTAGTACTGCTATATCTGCGAAGATGGTGGCTCCACCATCCATTGCACCATCTGCCAAAAGGCGTTCTGCTGTTTGATGATCGGCAAGGCTTCAGAGAACGAAGAGAACCAGGCATGTGTGAGCGTCCCTGCTTCCATGGTGGACGAAATCAACATGGCGTTTCCCTGCCCGTCCTGCCTGACTTCCGCCCAGGCTCGATCTGTGCCGGTGAGTGTGTCGAAGTGTCTTACTTCGATGCATCTTGACCCACCCATACCACAGTACATGATTAATCGTGCAGCGCGAGCAACGCTGAGGCTTGCGTTGCCCTCCAGCGTTGCGCTGGTTATTTTGCACATAGATTCTCTGTTCTCGCAGGCATGGGCATTGATGGAGCAAACCCTGGGACTACTCAATGCCTTCCAGATCAATGTTGCTAGCTTCTGCAGCCTGCTGCACTGTGGCAGGACGGCATCAGACGAACAGGGGATGTTAGACAAGTGAGCGAAGTTCAAAGTTTCACTAGGCCCATCAGCTGACCCGCGTCGTGACTTTAGGTTGGACAGCGATCTCGGCCGCCACCTATTGGTGATACTGGTAACAGAGAGTAATCCTGGTGGCAGATAGTGGACTGAGTCCACCACTGCAAAACGCTCAGCATCCCAGTTGAGAGAAACGGATCTTTTATCTTTTGTCGTCAATGGCACCCGATCGCTCTCGCGCGGGGCGCTGTCTGTCAGGTACTTCAGGATCACTTGTGGCTGGAACCTACCCGGCCCAGCAGTTGTGAGGGACTTAGCTAACTACTTAAACACATGCGTATGGAGCCATATGATCCACATCCCGGTACAAGTGTTAAACTATCACGTCCTAGAATGCGCGTGTCGTCTTTGGTCCTGCCGACTACATCTTCTGTTCTCCCGAGCGATTACATGGTAATGCTTCCGGAACTGTTCTTAAACATTTATTACTTCGGAAGCGACTTCCGGTCATCGCTCTACCGAGTCTGAGGTCGATCCGAGGAAGCGCGTTTGCACACTGGATTGCTCATGATGGATCGGGAGGCCTCAGGCTTGATGATTAGCGTGACAAAGATCTTTCACTCTCCGCTTTGCAAACGACCACTTGGTGTGGACCTGCCGATCGCGTCCACCATTTGCACGTGCAGGGATATCGACAATCACAAAGAGATGTGGTCCATTGTCGATAGGGCCTCTGTTGCAGGGGAGGCGCTTTTTGTGTTCAAGTCTACTTGTTGCGGCCTTAGGCTGCATGTCGCGATCTTCCCTGGCCACCGTCGTACGGTTGAGCGTGTCTCAGAACTATTCACCGAAGAAGATTTGGAATCCTGAATCGGGTTTGTTCAAATTCAAAATGAGCACCATAGTCATGATGATCACCTTTGTGAGTTCTTTTCTCAGGTGTCTTTGTCCAGAACTATTGACGACGGATCAATCAATAGCCGGCTGGCTCAAAAGGCCACAGCCTGAAAACGCGCGAAGCAGTTCCATGGACATTGGCAGGCAGATGGCTGCTAGCCCGCAGCAGGCATGGCGCCCAGGCGGGCCAACCTTCCACCTCCCATTCCGTTTAACCAAGCGTATAACCTGTATCCAGTCAGCCTCTTACCCAAAATATATCGTTGCTCATCTATTCCTGCTTGGTGCTAACATATTTCGTTTCATGAGAGGGATTAACTCCCAGTACAGCATATGAACCTGATGAAGAAGACCATTCAGGGAAATTGACAGTAGTTCGCCTTTGCGCGTTTGACAACACCCCCAGTCTTGGATCATTTTTTGGATCATGCAAATGGTTTCACTATTCAGGGGGTTTGTAAGTTTGTAAGTTGGACACGTTAGAGGGTATGATCTAAACAAAACAAATGGGAATGACCAATTTTAATTGCAACCAAGTTCATCTGTATTTCAGGCAAACCAAGGATTATGCATGTGAGATTGGCGGCTTTTACAACATAGAATAACAGTTGCTGATCCAAAGCTGTATTAAGGTCTAATCTTACTACACCAGAGCACATTAGGCCTCCATCATGCCATCATAAAGATGTGATGTGAGAGCTTTGCCGGACATCGGCACCCACATGCGGGAACAGGTCGTTGCCTGGCCATTCCCGTCCCCGCCCCTGCCCCTGAATGCCGGAATGCCCATAATACGAAAATGCTGGCAGAATGCTGGCATGGGGGGGGAGCAAGCATGCGAGAACGTGATAACGCAAATGTATATATGTATTGTAGCATGTCGACCATGCATATGATTCATAGCAAAAAGTTGGGGCATAAGTACAGCATTGGGAAGTATTTGCGGATTCAAACAACTATTGTACAAACAAACATAATATAATTCGCCTTCTGGAAACAGACAGGTATAGGCAGCATACAATACCGTTAACTATCGACGAGGGAAAAAACACAATTCGGACATTGCCACATGTTGTGCACATAGATATCGTCCTCCCTCAGCCTCGCAAGCGGCCTACTCCCTCCCTCAATATCACCTTGTAGTGGAAGCCCTCGCGACAGTGGGCCAATTCCAATGTGTAATAGCTAGTAATCGAACGTCAGTTAACATAAACCACCACGCAAGGCAACATCTACTTACGAGACGCTCGGCGAGCAAATGAACAGTCTTGTGCTTGGCCTTGACCGACTCCAGCTTGATGGTGACCTCTTTGCCAGAGAGAAGGTTGGTACCTAGATAGGTATCGACGGACTGGGAAGTTGGGGAAGGATTGCACGGGCAGGTAGACTGGCGTGTGGTGGATGGGTCGCGTCAGGCACACACGCCACAGTTAGCGAAGCGAGGCTACCCTTCTCACAGCATGTTCCCCCTATAGCGCTGGGAAACGCAAGCGCTCGACACAGGTAGTGAGAACTCACAAGACTGAGGGATGCTATAGCGTCATATGAACCGTTCACAGTCGCCTGTCTAGCCATTGCAGGCACAAGCGGGGGCCGTTTGGCCCAACTCGTAGTGTGCGCAGAAACCGAGACCCACACAGTAGGGAATGCGGTTAATCTAAAACTCGAACAGTAATCTCGGCTTTCGTAGGGATGAGGAAGATTGGAACTTACCGACCGGGGGCGCTGGGTGAGCCATAGGGGAAGTGCCGGAGCAAGCATGGAGTGTCACTGCAAAGGAACCCTATCCTTCACAGACGTCACATTCTGGGTGGCGGGACAGCGTTTCGAATGATCCGGTGTTGCCATGGATTCCATTTCGTGGTCAGGGCTGAGATGTCCGGGGCCGGGCGCCGAGGCCTGCACGTGACAATCCGACATGTTGACACCGGAAGCAAACACTCCGTATATCACGTGCCGGGGCTCGATTGTTTTTTCCTCCCCATCAGCTCGACCACCACGTCCCGAACGTCACGGCCCCGCCTCGACGACCCCCCCACGCAAACTCCAACTTAGGGTATGTGTGCACAAGTGGCTCTGCCCTCCGCGACAGGCTAACCACCAGTCGGGATCGCGCACTCCCTCTTCCTTGTCCCACCCGGCGGGCGTTGCTCTCGAGGCTCTGCCCACCTCGGTCGGTTGCCACTGGCCGGGGTTGCAACGCCCCATCGGCACACAAACGGGGTGAGAACGTTGCACGAAGGGGCTCTGCCCACCTTGGCTGGCCTGCCCAGCCGAGGCCGCAACGTTCAAACCTACCCCCGCTTCAACACTGCGCCGAACGACAACGATGTTGCACCTGAGGCTCTGCCCACCTTGTCTGGTCATTGCCAGCCAAGGTTGCAACGTCGACGAGACCATCAACCACGTCAAGTCTCTACGATGTGGACGTTGCACTTCGGGCGCTGCCTGCCTTGGTCGGTCTTGACCGGCTGGGGCTGCGACGTCCATGTCTCCGAGTTACCTCGACATTCCCCAAGACCGACACGGGCGTTGCAGAATAGGGCTCTGCCTACCTCGTTCGGCCATCGCTGGCTGAGGTAGCAACGCCCGCGTCGCCATCTTACCACGTGTGACACCAAGTCGTACAGGTGTTGCTTTTCAGGCTCTGCCTACCTTGGCCGGTCTTGACCGACCAAGGGTGCAACGTTCGCGTCGGACACCCCTGCAAAGCAACAATGAACGGAGTCGGCGTTGCACCCGGGCTCTGCCCACCTCGGTTGCTCGTCCCCGGCTGAGGTTGCAACGCCCAAGTCGGGCTCTCACTGGGTCGTAGCACTGTAGCAGGTGGACGTTGCGCTTGAGGCTTTGCCCACCTTGGCTAGTTCCCGCTGGCCAAGGTTGCAACGTCCTCTGGTCATTCTTCCTGCTACCATGCAACTACTGCAGGTGAGGCTTGCACCAGACGCTTTGCCCATCTCGGCTGCCAACTGGCAGTTGAGTTTGCACCATTCATGTGTGACGGCTGTTGCAAGTTTGCAGCCAGTCGGTTAGTTGATCTGGATAGGCTGTATATGAAAGGAAAGGGAGTTGCATAGGGGCTCTGCCCACCTGCATTGTCTGTTAGACGGCGTAGGTCGCAACTTCCTCCCTGATCGAGAGCGCTAAATCATGTGCAATCAGCCGCCCGTTATCGGGGCAGAGTGTGCATCGATGAGGTGCGATCCGGCATGATCTATGTACTGTTGAGCAAATATGATGAGCAAGCAGTGTGATAAAAATCGGAGATAGAAGACTTATAGACCAGATCCATTGTAAATGCAGTGCACGCCCATAACTTAACTGACTGACTGGTTGTATGTGTGCGAACGCTGAAGCCTTGCGGTTAGAGGGTCAGTTCTTAGTAAACCAGCTGAATTCTTTGCTCCTGTCAGTGTGAATAAGGAACTGTTACTCCTAATCGCCCCCAAGTGTACATGTGTGCTTTGACTGCACCATTGTCCACTATGGTGCCTTCATTCAAGGTTCACAAGACTTGTCCGGCGCTTTGTTCGATTTGCTTACTGCTCTTTCCGGCCTCCTATGCTGTTTTGGTCATGAATGTATGGTGTGGGACTTTATGACTCATACATGATTGTTTGACATTCGAATCCAGCATGAGATGCTTCGTATGATTGGAGGACCAATCGTCGCAGAGAAGATACCAATGTGATTCTCTCCAATATGGACGGTAGTAAATTATATGCATTGGGTATCTACTGTCACCCGGTCACCCGATTGCCCCACATAATCAATTCTTGTAGAACAACGGCAATGATGTCAACCAACAAGCCGGAATCTGAAACTTCGATAGAATACCTGTAAGACTCCAGCTACATTTCTGCTGTGTCTGATCCTGAATTAAACTGGACGCCCTCCTAACTAACAAGCTTAAGGATAAAGCAAACATTTTGCTGCTGCCCGTTGAAGAGGAATCACACTCATCTGGCCATGGAGAAGTAGTAAAACTCTAGATACAAGTTGGTTCCATCGACTGTTCCACATGATCCTATGCAGTCGTATTACTGCCTGACGGAAGACGATGATTGTAGTATGGCACAACATCTGCCATGATCCATGCAAGGGTGCAGCCATTAGTTGATTGAATAGTTGACACTGATGGATCAAAGAACTGGTTGAGATCTTAAAACTCAATGTGGCGGTCTCGTTCTGTGTACAATTGACAATCAGGCTTCTATACCGCAAGGCAGCTATACGTGGTAGCAGGCAATATCTGTTGGAGCAAAAATTTCATTCGTATTACAAGTTGGGACATATAATATTTAAGCAAAATCAATAAACTAGGTCGGGTTACTATCGTTTCCGTTCAAAAATCAGAAGTCAGGACCCTGTGGAGTGCGGGTGGGTGAATTTGAAGGACAATTTGCAACGGCCTCAGGAGCAACACGCCTCAGCAGTTCAAGCTGCAGGGTGGTATAGCTCCATCAGCAGATCAGGAACAACCATGCAATTTCAGAAAGCTCGGTTCTGTTGCTTGAATGGATCACTTGGAAGGGTGCATGCTGTAGAACCCACCCAGAAGAGACCCACAAATTGAATGGAATGCAGTAATTGACGACCGCTGAGCATGATTGGCACAGGAGTAGATCAAAAGAACAAAATATCCTTTGATTCATGGGTATAGCTTTTCCTGTAATATTGACTGCCTGCAAAGGAGCCGCAACATTAATTATCTAGGTAGGGGCTGCACAGGGGGGAAAGGGTCATGCAGCAACGGTTTTGCCCACACACACTCACACTCACCTTTGCTCATTACAAAACCAGAGTATCCAGCTAGCTGCCTGTACATTCATGCACTAAGCAGCTGTCTGGTACATCAATGAGGAAACTCTCAGTAATATCAACTCAATACTCAGAGTGGTGGGGGGACTGATACTGGCAATGCAGCATGTAGTTTTGAATCGACTAGAACTTAGAAACAAGCTGCCTGCCCTTGGATGTGGAGACCAACCATGCATATGTACATAATTGCAAACGGTGAGATGTGGAAAAACCAGAGCTGAAACGTCAGAGTACAAACCGCACTCAATGCGTACTATACACCACAACAAATATACATTTGGTACATGGGTTCGCCATGAGATATAAGCGGGCCCCCTTCCCTTGCAAGCTCATATTCCACACTTATCTTCCAGCGTCCCTTAATTCATCATGGGATTCAAGACGATCCGAGGCCCTCCTGAAATCAGACCAAATCGCTCCACATTTTTCAGAGAGCACTGACCAGTTGCCCAGAGACGATTTTTAGGCTTGCCAAAGGGTAGCCACGCCCAGCGTGTATTGACATGCTCGCGGGCTAGCTGAACCATCTCTGCTTGTGCATTCCCATGCATATCTCGCTGGAGCAACACAAAGTCCTTCCTTGCAGCAAGGCAGTGAAGACCCTGCTTCCCTCCCTCCTTGTCCCGGAGCAACTCTTCAATTGTTGGCAGTAGAATATCCACTGTGTCTTGCCACCTGGAGAAGTCTTGAGATATGACAATACGAGACGGGAATGCCGTCTCCAGAATCCTCGCATCGCAGAATATGTCTGGTGTGATCAGAGGTGATCTAGCCATAAGTGTACACCGGGACGTGCCTCCCTTCATCACTGGCACTTTCTCAAAGATCTGTCCTGGCAGGTCACAGAGTATGTTGGTCAGCCGCTGACTCCGAGTAGTCACTTGCGGCCGCTCCTCGTAGTCTCCTGCATCAGAGCTATCGGCTTCTTCATCATTGCTGGGCTCTTCAATTGCATTTTGAAATAGATCATCCATCCTAACTTGACTCCGAGCTTTACCTGTCTGACGTTGGTTGACACCAACCCGAGGATACATCTGGCGGGCCTCCTGGATGTGCAGCAGCGGTAACAGGGAGTTTTTCAATTTGATGTCACAGTTCCCCAGAACCATGTTGTGCAGATCACTGTCCAGCTCAACAGAGAAAATGTACAGAATACTCGGGATCAAGATTAATCTGTCACCAGACATCCTAGGTGGTCGGCGAGGATCAAAGCGGAGTGAATGTAGGAAGTGAGCCTGCAATGGCCATACTGGAACAAGCAGACCCTGTTCTAATTCCTCATGGACGCTGGAGGCGTCGCGTACCTCATCCCAGTCGCCGCCGTCGTTGGGTCGATTGACTAATGCATTGGCCATCCAAACAAGTGCTATCAGAAGAGAACAATACTTGGGGAGCTGTTTCAGAGTAATTGTAGTCTGTGATGCCATCCACAGGCGCAGGACCGAATAGATGGATCTAAGGCGATGGAACTTCCACTCCCTGCAGGCGCATCAGTGAAGTATTTAGGCTGCCGCTAACTCATGACTCACCAAAAGTCCTCAGGCTCTACAACATACATCCATGATTGAATGACCGGGTCCGGTATGCAAAGCCGGACGTGGGGACACTGAAAGTACTCCGTCCTGACCTCAAGCCGCATATGCATTACATGACTATGTGAGGCCTCCCTGAAGGCTTCTGATAGGGGCTGAGGGTGATGCTCTCGCCATTTATCAAAGTTGCGCACGACGTCGATGCAAGTAATGCGCTTATCATGATGCGGGAGGTTGAGATTATAGATTAGCGCTTTGTCGCTTGTGTAGAGTTGAATATAGGTGATCCAGTGATCAACCTCCCTAGGAACGCAGAAGCGGAAACCAGCGACAGGTTTCAGACCAGCCAAATCATCTCTCTGGTAGTAACCCCCTCGACCAGATGTGAAGCTAATACACTGCTCCAAGCTGACACCCAGCACATGAGAGATAATTGCCGCATGTGCATCACCGGCTGGCATGGGACAAGCGCAGGTGCCGAAATTTGTGGGCAGCCAGATATTCATGCCTATATCCAGGAAGCAGGTTTCAGGCTCGAACTCCTCAGTCACAAAAGCACCCAACATTCTTTCGACTGGTATCACTCTGGAATCGGTCTCGTCCAGGTCTCCTTCTGTTTGCATGGATAATATTGGAGTCCGGTCAAAACATAGCAGAATACGAGGAAACCTGTCCACTCACCATTGGTCACCGGTGCACTCTCAGGGGGTTTGTGGGCACTAGCCTCCTCATCTTTCAATCCGCGCATCTGAACAACAAAGAAGAAAGACCTAGCCCACTCGAGTTCAACGAGTTCATCTACTATGGCTCTAGCACGCTCGACCTAACGGTTCAGATACTTGGAGTGTAGAGCGAGCCCAGTGTGCTGGATCCGCCACCCTCTTGCTCGAGCCAAATTGCTTTCCCCAGCCTCTCGTTCGTTTCGGGCGTCCTCAGCGCGGAAATTTTCGTTCTTATAGCCAGGAAGCCATGAGCCAACAAGTTCATAAGGGAGTGTGTCGTGGGCAGCTGGAAGAAATGCTGGGTCGTAAAACTGCATATGCTCCTCCACAGAGTGTCATACTTCCGTGTGGAGTGCGCTTGAGTTTTGGAAGGTAAATCTGCACCAGCATTCATTGATCTCCCTCCAGGAACCGTGCGTTGGGAACTTTGTGCAACAGCACATGCTAGGCGCATTCAGGCATCAGCAGGACAGATATGCCACATACGCGGCGCTCACTGACCATGATTTCACCATTTTCATCCTCAAGCTTGATGGGAGGGATATGAAGATCGGCGTCCAGCGTATGGGTGTGGCTTTGGAGCATGAAATACTGCAAAGTGCGGTTTGGCATAAACGGAAATCGATCTTTGGTTACAAGAATGATTGAATCGACGTCTGCTAGCTGCGAGGGCTTCATCTTGGCTGGGACTCGATTGTCCTCGAAACTGATCAAGCTCTTGCATCCGTTCCAGTCTTGCGATTCCGGTATGTGGCCTTGAGAGCAAATTCGTCTCTCTTCTGGAGGTCCCCTTCGTCATTTAGCTGGCGCCACTCTGAACACCACTCTTGCAACGAGCAAAGCGTGGTGGGAGGCAGGCTCCGGTCCACTGCCTTACGCAAATCGTAGCCAAGTTGGTCGTTGACAGACGCCATAGCGAGCAGTTGGGTAGAGCGATCCAGGCGACTTGCCTTTGGCACTGGGTTTTCAGGTCAGGTTAGGGAGATCCAACACTGGTGATACGAACCCAATTGACGGGTGTCAGCCTAACCAGAAAGGATTGGACTTGAACAGGATTGGACTTGAACAGCAAGGATCCATCCAACGCTTTGCCCCTCACAGGGAATTCCTATTGCGCACCCGATTGTGTTTTGAAATTTGTTGTAGTCGCCCCTCCGCCCATGCTCATAACCTGGTGTCTTGATCACAAAAGAATGGACTATGCGGGATCTTCAAGGCTAGCAGAGTTTCGGCCACACCAAGGCTAGCGGAACTGCTTCCAGGATAGTCTGAACCTTTTTGTCCCAATTTCCACTGTCCTATGCTAAAATTGAACAGGCGGTGTCGATCCTTTGTTTGAATAACCTGGTGCAAGGATCCTCAAGGGCAAGCAGGACATCGGCTACTCTCTCACAATCATGCATTAGTTGCCATGGCACTGAGGATACGAACTACCTCGGGACTACCAGGCTCTAGAAATCACCGACCGATAGTAGAACCAACATAAAGTACTGCTCACATGCTGCTTAGCCATGCACAGGGGAGCGTCAAGCCATCATGCCGCTTAAAATGTTAGCCGGTTATTCTGACAACTGTCGGCGGAGTTGTGAGCTTCTGCATTGAATCGCTCATACAGGCGATCGTAGCCATGCCTATCATAGAGGCGGGCAACCATGTGATATACTCCGACTCTTCCAGAAGGATGGTGGCGCTGGATAGTTAGGCTGAAGCCCCTTGAATCCTGTGAACTTTTGGATATTCTATCTTCTGACGCAATCCTGGATGGACAGACCGGGGGCCCGACTATATTTTGAATGCCTTAATATGCTCTGCCGCGTTGTAACACCCGACACACAGCGGGATACGTGTCTGTAATATAAGCCACAGCGTTCATTAGTGTCCTAACCAATTTGATAGGTTCCAGTAGTTCAAACGGCAGATTAACAACCATGACTGCCGGTTTTTTATATCAACATCACAGCCATATGCTTTTCCGTGGGATGTCTTGAAGTATATATCTCTTGGCTTGCCACTACTGCTTGTGCCTCTTGGATACAAACTTGACAGTTCGTGAAGATTCCCCTGCAGAGGCACCAACATGAAACCTGAAAAGGAGGATCCTGGTGCAATACCAAGGCTTTCGACAGACGATCCTTCGCACACCCATGCGTAACGCAATGTTCAGGTACTTCTTAGCCATGCTAAGTAAATCACTGTTGTATGCGGCGCTGGTATGTCCATAAGTGCGGACATCTCTGTAAGTGCATTCCACTTGGGTGCCAGGCAGGGGCGTCAGGCGATCATGACTTTGCTTCCAGGACTACCGATCTGTGCAGGGTATCAATCGTAACGCCCCATCGTCGTTGGGTTCAAGTGTGAGCTCCAAAGATCTCTTCGACATCAGGAACTTGCAGAATGCATCAAAGCTGCATGCAGTAGGTCGGGCGTTGGTGCAAATCAGAATCAAAGCCAGTCAAGCACCCATACCCGAAGGACACTTGTACATTCAAGAGCTCAACCGAGCGCGAAGTTTGCAGCGGTGTTACGCCCAGAACGTCGACTGCATACTCACGCGTGGTTGCCCACAACTAGAGCCCTACATGCTTGAGCTACATGGCCGGAACGAGCTAAAATGCCACAGATGCCAAGAACCACCAGAAGGAGATCTCCAGGAGCTTGGCAGAACTCTGATCAAGGAAGGCATCGCCAAGTGTTCAAGGCTGAGTTGCACATCCAGAAGTAAGAGCCAAATTTTTCTTTGGATTCGATGGTTTATATTAATGCTCAGTGCAGCTCAAAGAGGTTCTTCAGGTGGGCAATACGGATTGCGCACACTGCCACCAGCAGTGCTCCTGCCAGATGTGGTTTGGAACCAAGACTCACGAGATTACCAACTGAACAACATGACGTTGGAGAAGCTTGTCAAGCAGGACGGACGTGCAGACTTCCTGTTGATCATCGGTACAACCGTTAGTACTCCAGGTGCTGCGCAGCTTGTCTGATCACTAGCGCGTGGTATCCGTGACTCTGGCGGTGTGGTTATTTTCATTTGCCGTGGGAAGCCACTCTCTAAGGCCTGGGAGAAGTATATTGACCTTGCTATCTTGTGCGACATTGATTCCTGGGTGTTTGACGCTTTGCGGATGCTTCAGCAGGTATGCTGCCAGGATCTTGTCTTGACAGAGCAAACAACTATTCAGGCGCCTTCTATCATTCATGTATCCGCCTTACGCCAAGAGGTTTGTGTGGCATCCCTAGTTCTGCTTGCATGCTCATTCTATTATACACTCCAGGTCATCAACGTAGCCCAACGACTGCTGGAGGCAAGCAGACAAACAGGCAGGTCTTTGGTCCCTCATGCTGGTTCTTGCTTGAGTTGGCAAAAAGCGGGTTCAAAACTGCATGAACCGATCATTGTTGTACTATGCCACTCAGGTGGCGCAAGTCTTCTTTGTGAAGCCTTCTCTGTTGCACTTGCCAAACTGTCCAAGCAGCACAAACTGATGGTGCGTAGCAAAAGTCGAGATTCAGCCAGCTGACCTGTTGATATGATGCAGTGCCGATGCTTTGCAGTCATGCTTGTGGGATCTGATGATGTCTCACATCTTTTACCCGATCCGTAAGCTCTCCTGAGCTGATCAACCAAATACAGAGGAGACAACTCAATTTAGGCACGGCCATAAGCCGATCGTCGTGTATATCACCAACTATGTATTGGGTGGCAGTTGCACTGTTGGATCTAAGCCAAGCTACAACCCTGTGCAGGTGGGTGGTGCAGGCATTTTTCCTTTCCCAGCGCGCTGATCCAAGGAGCCGTAGTTTCTGAAAACTTCAATTCAGACAGTGTCAAGGCTGGCTGACCTGAGCTCCGAGGCTAGCTTGATGGTATGCAATGGCTCGTCTGAGCCTTTTGATCCAGCGCATGTACTTGAGCTCGAAGATGCTTTCGACTGGTGAGTAATTAGATTGGGAGCTCTCATCAAACGTCCATACTGATGGTAAGTGAACGGGCAAGCATCGTTCGCATACATGGTGACCAGTTTGAGTTTAACACAGTGGAGGACCAAATACTGGGCGGAGTTCCTGATTGCCATGGCTTCTTTGTCACGCACTCATAACCATGGATACATCAAACAGGCCCTGAACTGCTGGATGATGAGTAGGCCATTGTACGACTCCTCAGATCTGGTTGTTTACGCACTGAAGGAGCAGGCAACCATGCCGCTAGCTGGCAACAATCCAAGTCGTCCATTCGGCAAACCTCTGCCACCCACCGGTAGCGTCTGCTTCTGCTCAGGGGCTGAGCTCGCTACTTCCAAAAAGCATTGGGTCATAGAGAACATGGGCACGCCTGAGGGACTGGTAGCCAATGTCAAAATTACAGTCTCCTGCTCTGCATGCAGAACGTCTTAGCGGTTAGGCACCAGCAAATTGAGCAGGCTTGTGCACAAACAGGCAGGCCTCTCATGCATCACTGTACAGTCGCATTCATGCCTTGGGTGGACCATATGATACAACAAGGAGCTGGTTGGTATAGCTAGACAATTCCCGCGTAGTCTCTTAGTATGGATATCAATTTAGTACGGCGGCTCTTCGCCCTTAGATAGTTGTTCTGTGATAAGTTTTGTTCTCTTTCTCTCTGCCTGCGTCGTCCTTCTTCTATGTCTTCCATAGCTTCATCTGTAGTGTCGAAACATGAGGCCTAGCCTCGAACGACAATAAAATATACGATATTAAAAAAAAAAAGCTAGACAATGTACGACTATGTTTTTCGATTTTTTTGTATTTTTAAGACTATTAAAACACTTTGAAATGAGCAGACCGCACTCGTGATAAATTTTGGGCCTGGAAATATAAATAGCACAAAAAATTTCACACCCATCTGGGGGTGTTCAAGCCAACCGTTATCAGGATGCAGCGACGGCAGCCACAGCAGACAGCAAATTCCATTCACCAACCAGACATCCCAGTGCCTCTGGCTTCCTCCAAGTAGTCCAGGAAACCTGACCCAAGGCTCCTGGCCCAAAGGATTGACTCTGCATGATCCTCACCCTGAAAATCATCCCTTCCGACCCCTCCTATGAGCAGGATATTAGTTAGAATAACTGCTTTGTCACTGAAGACTCACCGATCAACGAATCACGGACCATTGCACTTTCCAATGTGAAATCCAGCAAGTGGTCAGTTGCTGGCCATGAGCCTGATAAGTTACCCCATGATTAGCAACAAAGAACAATTAATCAAGGATAGGTCACCAGCCTATAGCCAACTGGCTTCCATCCGGTTCACAAACTGGCAGCTGGTAGTTCATTAATGTACGGCTGTGCTGCAGTAGTGTTTCCACCGGCAGAGCTGAGTTGTCTGAATGAGCAGAGATGCCACCCTCAGCTGACGTGTTATTATGCTCCACCGCTGGGAGCTGTCCATTAGTTCTTTTCCCCCACATCGCATGAATGTGGCCTTACCCTTGCTTAAGGATTGATCGATGGTAGAGTTCTCAGCTTGATCGGCAAACTGATTGCGGCTATCTAAAGGTGGTGGCACAATGACGCTGATCGGAGAGTCTGTTGCTAAAATGAGTTCAGCCTTTGCACCTTTTGTACATGGCTCACCACAAGTGTTGCACGCCTCATCGTCGTGTGTTCTTTGAGCCGTGCAAATAATTTGCCACTCCTTAGTGTCATCGACCCAGCTTGGTGCAGGAAGACTAGGATTAGCTATCGTGAACTCCAGTACCGGTGTTCTATCTCCAGCTTGCTTCCAAGAGGCCAACACTTCCCTCCAGCCCTCTGCCATCTGAGTTTCGGGCTCCATCAAAGCATAGGCGTTACGCCGCTTAGTTTGAAGCCAAAGAGTTGTCTCCCGCCTACTTCAACTCTCAAATGTTAGCTGAAGCCTGCAGATTAATGCACGAAAGACTTGCCCGTTCCGGTAGGTTTTGTCGCTCTCCTTTGATATGCCGATGATTCTGTCCAGACGCACAAGCTCCATATGCTTGCCAACCCAGTCCAAGTGCCATAAGCCACTCCAGACAAAATAGCGCCTGTCGCCAGCGGGGCTCATCATGAAACCCCAGACCTCAACACCGGCCCAAAATTCCTTTGTGCATAAATCGTATGTCGGATATACGAATTTCCCATTCTTGACAAACAAGAAGTCTGTAAGAACGCGAACTCGAACTGCAACAGTTATGTCAGCTTCTACTGATCTTGTATGCAGTGCCAGCGCCCTTTACCCTGGTCTCTTCCGGGTGAGCGTTTGGTCTCGTTGGAAAGTAAATCCTTCTCTAGATGTAAGGGATGATCTCCGTACGTTTCTTGCCTATCGAAGGGGAGAGTATCAGAGGATGACATGGCTACTGAGAAAGTAAGTGGACAATGGTTGCACTTGATCTCCCAAATACAGGGTGATGAATGGGAACCCTGTCACAGGGCCCTGTCATGTGACCCAATTAGTGTTTGATTACGAAACAAGGAAAGGCCCGGTCACAGACCGGGAAAGGTGGCTCTTGGTTTGCCCTTTAATGGAATCAGCGAACTGTTGAACATTGCAATTACCCATGGAAACCCGCGGTGTTGCACGCAGATTTTAGTGGCTTTACATGACTTGATCAGAAGCTGCTTGGGTTCGGTCCTCAACACATGATCCTCCACCTCGACGATACCGAACCTGGCGCCTCACATGGTAAAATGGCAAGGCTTTTCCAAGACACTTAATAGAGAATGCCAGTGAAGCCTCGTCATCATCCGCCGATAAGAGTAGTAGATAGCTAGCTAAAAATAAAATACACTGAATTACAGCGGATGCCAAAGTATGTTCTAGAATGCACTTGGAAAGTGTGCTGTTAATTCTGTTACCCGAAACGCCACCCATGCCCAGGTTGAACGAAATCAGGTCACGGACCTCCGGATCTACTTTGGAGTTTGGATGCCTGGGAACTCGGTGCGGGGCTTGAGTTTTCTGCATCCATGGGTTATTCGGGCCCTCTCCTACTCATGTCAGGCAAGCTCTGAGGGTTCTCTTTTTCTCAAACCTCGGGTACAAGCCAAGAATTGAGAACCCCTAATATGCGTGAGTTATTCAAGCACATGCTCCGCATGGCCTGCGCATATACGCTTGACTCGATTGCTGCCGTTCCGCAATGTTAATGCGGTTTACAAACTGACGCATGTGCAACCGTCTGGGACATAGACTTCACTTGGACACAGCTCTTGTGGTCCTCCATCTTCTTGTCTCTCTCAGGGACCCGGTCAAGGGCTCGCAATCTGATACACGTGGCACTGTCAAATCACGTGATGCAGGCTCCATCCTCACAGGGTGTTGCAAATCTTGTTCTTGACCGCTACCTCGCTCTACACTGCATACTGCTATGTCCGCACAGCCCTCAAAATTACCATTCGACATCGTTGAGGTGTATGGGGATATCACTGAAGTACGTGAGGAGAACTTTGCGCTCACGAATGAGTCAACTGCGGACAAACTGAAGCCCGGGACGGGTATGTGAGGCAACCGATGGCACGAGCGGTGGCTGTTGACATGTAGGAAATAGTAAGAGCTCGCCTGCTCACGGACTTCATTTTTGTCAAGCATGGAGAGTTCGCATATCCCGAGTACAATAGCTGCACTCCTGCGTTCTGGAAGGATGTTGAGGTTTACGGCTTCATGATGATGCCAGGGACAAGCGGAGATGGGAAATGGTTTGCTTGGAGTCTGTTATGGTATCTCAACTGGCCAAGCAAGCATTTTGAGCTCGTCCGAATCACGGACATTCAGGGGATTTCGTTAGAGAGGTCTGTGCACTATCGAAACGGGTATGCCACTCTCGTCCAGTTCGTGCTCTTCGGATTAGGAACACACTAACATTTCTGGCAGGCATGAGCCCGCTCTATTTCTCAATACTGCGCGTCAGTACTCCTACACATTACTGGAACCTGATGAGACGATCCATACCGGCTGGCTCCAAGTCCTCAAGTCGTGGTCAAAGGTCGAGCGAAAGCTTAGCCCTATCCCGCTACCCAAGCCTATTTTCGAGCTCGATGTGCCTCCGCCATGGTGGCGTCGGCAAGACGGCAAGCCCGGCAATGAGGGGTCCTGGCAGCGCCTCGTCCGGGAGTACAATCGCTACCATGAGGAGCAAGGCCGATCCGAGCCGGAGTCCGAACCCGAACCTAAAGCTAAGTTGGATTCAAAGGCTGGCGGCAAACGTCGGGAGAGTGAGCCGTCATCCAAAGGTAAGGGCAAGGGCAAAAGCTCTCATCAACAACCTGCCCGGGCTGGCAAAAGCCTTGCCTCGCAGAAACGGCGCCGTTCGGGGGATTTCAGCTCAGACTCGCCCGACCCCTCCGCGAGTGAAACAGAGAGTCCAACGTCCAAGATGCCATCCTGCGTGCTGTCCCCAGCAGGTCAAGATGTCCCTGAGAGATCTTCTCGGCCAGTTCGGAAGGCCAGGCCTGTGCGGGTCCAGATCAATACCACCGCTGCTGCTAACCCCACCCCTACCCCGGCAGTCCACGATCGTGGCCGCAAGACTAGCCGGTCCATCCAGCCGCCGCCTGCAACCGAAGCAGCAGACAATCACCGCCAAAAGCGCCAAAAAGTAATGTCAGTTGAGCATCTGGCGCCCCCCACATCGCTACAGGAGTCTGCGACACAAAAGAGGCAGTCGGCAAAGCAGCGGATGCAGCAGGAGGCCAACTTGGGTAGCTCCGATCTCTCAGGCACTGCAAGTCTCTCGAGCAGCCCAAGCGCAGCCGCACAACCGGCAGGGCCTCCGTCCGGGGCTCTTGCTGAAAGACCCGATCCCTGTTGCCCTGAGAGGTTATCTTCCGCAGAGTCGGATGCCGATGGGAGTCCAGATATGCAAATGGTGGATGCCTCCCCACTCGCGGAAACAGGTGAGCCTTCGGGACCTGCTCGCACGATACTGCCAGTACAATGACCGTTGTTCTTGCACCATTCAGATAGTTATCCCTCATCAGTCACACTCAGTCAAAGCGCCAAGCTTGCGGGAGCCGTGAGGCAACTGTCAATAGGTAAGCTTATTCCCGCATTCTGCGCATTTGCGGCTGACCCTTGGAGCCCTGGTCAGCCCCTGAAGGTGGAGAGGGACCAACCAGGGAGGCGACTAGCCCAGATGGTATGTCGTCGCAGCAGACAGAAACTGGCACTGCTGCCCCACCGAGCTCGCCGTGGGATATCTTGGGTGACCTAATGTTCCCCTTGACCCAGCGGTGGAAGCAATTGTCGTCCTCACCCGACCGGTCGCAGGAAGCACGAGGGGAGAGAGTTGCGTCTGAAGCCGCCACCGCTGAGCAATTGAGCCGTGGCGCGGACGCGGCTGAGTTCAACGGGGAGACATCTGCCCCACCCACCACCTCAGCATCTTTATCACCTCCATCTTCTCTCCAGGTTGACAAGTCTGGGACTGGTGCGTCGGAGGGGACGGCTAGTCTTGCAGCCGGCAATGCACCAGGTGACATCTTGCTCGGTGAGGCCAATGCTGCAGTCAACCCTGTCAAGCATTCCGTTATCTCATTGCATGCGGGCGGAGGGGGCAGCCAGTCGCTTGAGAACCGGAGCTCAAGCCGTCGCAGCCGCCGGCAATGTCCGCAAGGTTCTTGACACACACTGAGCTGCCGGACACGCCTCTACCCACCTGCTGTGCGAATCGTCCGCTTGTTATGTTGCGTCATGTATCTATCGCGATCTCAATGAATACAACACGAATTTCTCAATGAGTTGGCTCTGGGACCATGATCAATTACCAGTATACACTTCCCAGAGTCAGCATCTTCAAGCCCAGCTTCCCGGTACAGGCGGCAGAGGATGTACGATGCTCTTGATGCCCAAAAGGCCAAGAGTCTCCCTCATGCCATCCAGTACAATTCATAAGTCTTTTGTGGACAGAAATAATTCTATCTCTTGACATTGCTACATGGGGATTATGCTGGCTTCGTGCAGTCATGATTGAATATGACCGCAATAGCACACTTGCCTCTGCCACCATCCCAACTCCTTCATGTAAATGACAAGTCTCCTGACCGAGAACCTCTTTAATGATTACAGCAGATTAGAAAGTCATAGCAATCACGGTAGCTGAATTACATCTGGACGGGAAGCCCCTTGTCCAGTCCTGACGAACGATAAACCCAAAGTGCACACACAATGGATGCACCTTCTCTTTTCTGATGAACGGGCCTTCAGCCTCGAGTCGCTGTCGATCGTTCCCGTGCTGGTCTGAACTTTTTGCGGCTTGGTCCGGCCTCCCCTCCACTTGTTTTGGGTGTCATACCAGCGACCGTCTTCCTCATTCCCGCATCTGGCGCCAAAAACCACTCACTCAATTGACTTAAGTGAGTAGCGGGCCGACCTTGCTCCAGTACATCCCCCTTGGGGCCCAGCCTACGCCACTTCACGGGAGGCGCTTCCTGGCGTATGGACAGGTTCTGGGTAGCCCAGGACAGGGAATCGCTCCTGAGCATCTCCGAGTAGCGCTCCAGAACGGAACGGTCGTAGGGCCACTCGCAGGACATCTGCACTGGCCACCAAGACGGTTGCTCGCCGCAACGAGGCCACTGGTCGAATCGCGGAGCGCCAAAGTGGTGTAGAACATCCTCCCATTCGTCGTCATAATCGGCATGCGCGGTAACCACAGCATACTCTGCAAATTCAGTGATGACCCAGACCGACAACATGCTATGGAGTGGAGTTAGAATAAGTGGTGGGAGCGGAAGCCGAGATACTCGCCCTCCCCTAAATCGCTGGTCGCGCCTGGTTTCGATGGCCTTGATGGGGCCGATTTCAGCCCAGAACCAGTCCATGATGTCTTCTTGGAACCAGACACATTGGGCGAAAAGCCCCTCTTTTCCATCCAAGGTCGCTATGATGCCAACTAAGGATATCCCCTCGAATCTTTGCTCCTGCAACATGGTGGAAGTTAAAGGAACAACTGCTCCTTTGGCTCTAGCCTCGACGAAAGCTAGAACATGTGCTCGTCCTGTGATTGTTGCAGGAAGCGCGTCATCGAGAATGTTAGTTAGTTGCGCGTACGATTGCGTGCCTAATGGAGCACTTACGCTGTCCGGGCCGCAGATTCTCGTCTTCAGTCTCTAGCAGTACCGTCTCGGGATCAGGTTTCGCTCTGCCGGACATCGCGGTAGACGATAATTGAAGATGAGTACTTGAAGGAGTCGAATGAATTGCTCCGGATGTCTCCCTTATCGTCAGATGACTGTCGCTGATGAAGACCCTGACACGCGGCCACGTGACCTGCTTGTTTTCCGCCATAACCGGCTTGACCTCCGCCCCGCCGAATAGACCGAAAACTCTGTAGACTCGCCCGTAATGACTGGTAAAGCATATAACTGACTTAAGAAACCCGAAACTCACATACGCAATCAGATATTCCAACCGAACAACCTCTGATTGAGGAGGAGGACACTGGGAAGGAGATGGTGAGCTGACTCACGTATCGTATGTTGCCAAAGTTCACTTCGATATCAGTACTGTTTCATTTGCGAGGATGGCGGGAAGGTCATCGAGTGTTCCCTCTGCCGCCGCAACTTCTGTTACTCGAAGTTGGGTGATGAGGATGATCATGAGCATCCGGCTTGTGTCACCGTTCCTGAACAAATGGCGGAGGACGTCAGGGAGAAATTTCCGTGTCCAGAGTGCCTAAGTCTGTCTCAGGCTCGATTTGCCCCAGTAGGTGAACCTACCGCTCGTCATTGCAAGACTGAATTCCTGCATAGTACATCATCAATCGTGGAAGCCGCGCAACCCTGCGGATAAAAGGCCGTACCTCCTTGGTCATCATTATTTTCTGCATCGCGTCTTTAGCGCAAGATGCTACAGCCTTGTGCGAGCAGCTAGCAGCCGCTCTCGGTGTTTTCGAGGTGAACATAGCAACAATGTGCACCCGCTTGGATGCCGGCGTCAGCTTACAGGAAGAACAACTTCTGCGGTCGCAGTGAGTAGAGCTGCACTAGTACCCAATACTCTCACGTTCGAATCCCCAATCAGGTTGATCCCCGAAGCCCCCTTCCACCTTGCGCTGATCTTTCTCACAGAGTCTCATCCTGGAGGTTGATGGTTCGCAACGTCAGGAAAAGCCGCATATCAGGGCGAGGAAGGGACCTTTCTGAAGAAAATCGCTAATCAATGTCGCAACCTAGCCAGGGGGGCAGATACGGTTCGCATGTTTGGCGCGTCTTGCGGTCGGAACCTGCTCGGGGACGGCGTCATAGACTCAATTCAGCGCCATCTGCAAGGGTAGGACGGTTTTAATGCTTGGGCGACTGCTATTGACATTGAATACAGTTCAAGGATCCTCTCCCTGGTAGTGCCGACTGCGCCATCTTTACTGTACTGCGACTATTTGCACATCTTCCCTCAGCTCTTTCTGAGTCTCTATTACCTCGGGACCGACGTTCGTTCGACGCTCTACCAGACTTGGGGCAGGTCCGAGGAGGTCAGGTGTCACACTGGCCTGATCGTTTTCGACAGACAGGACCGTGAAAGTCCTTTCGCCTGCACCCGGCTTTGTCATGCGCCTTGCACATCGCGCCCCTTAGGTGTCCAATTGCCTGCTGCATGGACTATTTGCGGCTGCCCTGGTGAAGAGCGGCCAGATAAAGACTGGCTCTTGCTGAAGGAGCGGCCACACGGCAAAGAAACGATATTCTGGTATAAGTCAGCCTGCTGCGGCGTGCAACTAACAGTGGCAGTGTTTCCTTTTAAGCGTCGTGGGGTGAAACGCAACGAGGAGCACTACATCGAAGAAGACTGGCAGCCCTTCGAAAAGAAATTTCCCTTCACAGATAGCACGATGATCCGCATGAAGATCGAGGTACGTCAGACACATCAACATATATATATTCAGCTCACAAGTCTCCGTTGCACTAGAAGCCAGACGCGCCAAACACATGGAGAAGCCCTTGCTTGGGAAGCCTGTGGACAATCGCTGGGAGGGCTGCAGCAGCTAAACGGTAGAATTGCTCTTTTGAATGCACTACCTCTACACGCATGTATTCCAGTCACTCTCACGAGTGGCACACATTTTCACTAGACGGAATATATGCCCGGTATGTTGCTTGTTATGCAAATAGAGATGATGTCAACACTTCAGCCACAAAACTGTGTGGGAACTTCCTCGTTGAGTCGAGAACCTGTTGCCTGGCAGGAAGCACGGAGCCAACGACGCTCCGGGAACAAATAATTAATGTCCATTTCTTGCAGGCAGCTCCTGCCGCCTCAGCATCATGAATGTAGTCGAGAGAGTTATTTCCTAGTCACAGCGGTAGCATGTCTGGGTATTCTCGCATCGCAGGCTTTCTCACCCCACCAGTTGTTAAGATTCCTGGGCTTAGGATAGTAACTCAAGCATTCCATTGCTCAACCCTCATATCACGTCGTGTCAAGCACTGCCATTCATACTACAACCAGCACGAGAAAGTCAGATTACGAACCCCTCGCAAGCAGCTTATCATCGACTGGGGGTAGCGTCGATCACCTGAAGGCTACACACTGTGGTTTTAGTGATGCGACCTACGAGTTATCATTTCGAATACCTGTTGGAGGGCTCTGACTGCTGGTTATGGTTGGTATTCATCGATGATTCCATGGATGCTTTGACGGATGACTCTACTTTAAAAGCATGGAGAGTTAGTGTCGCCGTTTCCCGGGCACCTGCTGGAGACCTACCCACGGTTTCCTCTTCATCACTGTATGGTTCGACCAGTACTATATGGGATCCAGGAAGATGTGCTGATGTGGAACTGGACACTTACTTTGACAGCGGGGCGCTTTTGCCCCTCTACTCATGCGTGCGGATTGTTTATTTCTTGCCATGGTGGTTGTCAAGAACTGGAGATCGGCTCCCCGGGATTACTTTGATTCACCTGCACGTGGATCGCCTCAGGGTTGCGACCATCGCAAAGGGGTCCAGCTGTGTCATGTGACCTTGCCACCATTTGTCACGTCTATGGGAACCATGTAAACACCCATTAAGTGTTGAATGAAATGAGACTAGCCAGCACAGCGTGTGATATGATGGCGAAATTGGCGATAATCTCAACAGTCAGGCGCGTATCCTAAGAGGAGGCCTCGAAACTGGACCGGCAACCTTCGATCTCGCTCATTCGCCAGTAGTGGGTAACCCAGTGTTATGTCTCTGTCAAATTGTGAAGGCTCGCGAGGGTTCTCGTAAGTCCGAACATACTCGAAACAAGAAGATACCGTACACAATAGACATCGCTCAGGGTCTCCACGTGAGAGCAGTTAAGGGTCACGTGATAATCCATAGTCCGACAACACCCTCTCGGTTTCACGGGATGCCGGCTACTGACTCCATCAATTTGCCACCCATGCTCTCGGAGATTGAGCAGCCTTCTAGGTTTGAACAAGTTCTTCGTGCTGTTGGCCGGACCGCCAGGTTACTAGTTCTGTGCGGAGAGTCGGCGACACGCGATGCTGGCTTGCCGGTGAGGATCTCCCACTTTGTGAGATTCACAAGTCAAAGGAAGTTGACCAGACTTGCCGCAAGCCAATTAGTGACCCGGTTGAAGTCCGACGTGGCACAGAGATCCGACGAGTCAGCCTCGCCAAACTAGTGAACGAGTGTTTACCAACGAACTGCGCTCCAGACGTGATCGACTGCCGGACCCTGGCCAGTTTGAACGAACTCATGGCCCGCCGAAGGATGGACGTGCGAGACCAGACGACTAGTCAATTGTATGAATTCCTGGTTCGCCGATCTCGCGAAGGTCGTTTGGTCGGCTGCCTGACGACTAGCGTGGATGGATTGGAAGCGTGCGGGGACCCCGAGATGGAGAGCAAAACCATCATGTTGTACGGGGATAATCGCGTGCTCATGTGCTGTCGCTCGGGGTGCGAGGGTCTGGATATTGAACAGGCGCCAGCGCTTGAGGAGCAGCTACTGAGAGGAAACTTGGTGAGCAGGGATGGGCACGAATCGCTGGGTCCCTCATGCAACTCATGTCGAAAAAAGTGTACGTCCAGTCATTCCCTGTGCATGTTGGAGGGAATGTTCCTGAAACGTTTGTCTCAATCAGGGGTGAAAACTGCAATTGCTAAGCGAGCCCATTGAGAGAAGACGCTGGTACTCCGACCGGCCGTGCAATTGGAGCTTTCTAGTGATATGAAAGCGGGCCGGGCCAGGCGGGAGGTGCTCGCTATGGCCAAACATAGCAAGCTCCTGTTGATACTGGAGCAGCCTCTTCGAGATCGGGACCTCTTGGAG
Source organism: Ceratorhiza oryzae-sativae (assembly GCA_030998015.1). NCBI lineage: Eukaryota > Fungi > Basidiomycota > Agaricomycetes > Cantharellales > Ceratobasidiaceae > Ceratorhiza > Ceratorhiza oryzae-sativae. Next base: position 250,453 of record JARWMV010000018.1, read on the forward strand.
CTTTCTCGCGAGCTGGCCGACGAGGTGCACGCTCACTCAGGCGCCGTTTTGTATATCTCTCGCGAGCGCCTCCGGATACGAGGCTTGTACAACCACATCGACCTGCAGGTAGACTTGGACACTCAGGGGCTGATCCGTTGGGTAAATAAGATCAATGGCACAGTGGTGAGTACTTTAGCAAGCGTCCGTCCTCTGTCACAGCTGTATATTTTATATGTGAACTCGATGGTCAGGGCGATTCCACCGTTATGGTTGACGGAGCCGACATGTGGCTAGAGGTGAGTGAGATGCATCACGATGTTCGTGGGCGGCATTCATGGTTAATCCAAACCGATTTTAGATGATAAGGAACGAGGTACCAACGATGGAAAGTTTGGAAGAAAGCGCAACCTCCCCCTCACAGTACTGCCACTCGTGCAACTGCTCAATCCCCGAGTACTTAGTGCGGTGTCAGGAGTGCGATGCGACATATTGCTACCGTCGCATCGGCTATGATGAGTCCCAGGATGCTGCCGTCGACGCTGCTGGCGCTATCATACCTCAAGATTATCCTGGTGATGACATGCCCACGGCAGTGGGGTCGGACAGCGCTGTGAACGAGAAGGACACCTACCCCACGGAAGAGGCTTGTGTGATCTTCAACTACTACACTTCTGACGGGTGGCGCCCAAGTCTGGCGGACGCCAAGCGGCAGTTCCGGTGTCCAGAATGTTGGCGGCAAACAGGGAAGTCGCTCTATCCGGTGTGTATCCGACCTCGAAGCTTCCGGCCGCAGGCTCAGTTGTCCTCGTTTAGCACTACATGAGACCCGTACCTCGAGCGCGTACGGAGCCTTACGGTGCCCTTGTCCCAAGACTTGCGGTTGTGATTTACTATGTGGAGCAGTTCTGGACTCATGCGTCCCACCTAGCGACCCTTCTGAGCAGCAGTTGGACTACCAGAGGCTGGAAGGTAAGCTAGCTTCGGGCGTTTAGAGAAACTCAGCAAACTGAATTCTGGCAGTGCTGTGTGGAGTCTGTCAAGCTGGAACACTTGTCGGAAAAGCGAGATGTACTCTCACACTTGCAAGTTGCCCTTCACTTCATATCCAATGTTCGGTGTGAACGCTAAGTGTACGGTTTCCAAAGGCATTGGGAGACTGGGTCATACGACCTCATGGTTATATATTTCACCCATGGACTACACGGAGAGCAAGGCTTTCAGCTAGCCCATCAACAATCGTTGCGTCCAGCAGAGGCAATGATTCTACTTTGCGGTTCGCCAACGCTTAACCTCTTCGCCTCAAGTTCCTCGAACATACGCTCCGCACCTCCGAAAATCTTCTCGAGAATGCTAGTGTGAAGCGTTGCTACTTTTGGTGCTGCGGTTACCCAATGTACCAATCCGGCCTGGTGTTAGAACTTGCAAAATCGCTTTCAATGTCAGTCTATCCCTATCAGGGTAGGTAGTGTCTATGTGTAAGCTGAACACCTGTCCCATTTCATTTTCAGGAAACGTCGTTTCGGTACCTTGCTGGCAGCAATGAATACCAAGTTGAGTCCAGCCTTTCTGGTGCCCTTGACCGTGACCTTCAGTACGATGCTCGGGCAGTTGGGCACTCAGGCGGTCGAGCTTTTCAGACTATGGTTGGCCGACAGTCTAGCGCCAGCACACACCGATATCTTTTGTTGGTCGAGCGAGCGAGAGCCCGCTCTATGGCTGTATGCGCCATTCCAGAGCCGACCGTTGGGGAGACCGCTACCTAGCATCCTCAGCACATGTACATGCCCAGGTCTTCCAAACGGCCCACGTCAGGTGCTTCGGAGGGCCAACTCCCGAAAGACTTGGGAGGTCGATCACAACGGGAGGGACGGCACGCCGTTCCGTGATGTGGCACTCAAAGCCACATGTACGCTTTGCAGGCAGGTGTGGCCGCTGTTTCCGGACCATATGACCGGCGTTTTGAGGAAGCACGCTGGCACATTTGCGGCAATTGTACCTTATTTTGTGTCCTGGGAGGAGGCCAAGGGCTGCAGCAAGTCGTGATATTTTGTGTACTTCCACTCCTCTGAACAAACCCCGGCTGTGTATCTGTCCTTTTAATTCCCTCATCGTGACGAACTGCGGGGCCCTGGTGTCATTATCTCTCCAGCATCTGTGCCCATAACCACCTAGAAATAAATTCGATGTCATTTCCACTAGTGATCGAAGCATCCGGGGTACTGAGTGGCTATTTCCTCGAGTTACACGCGATTGGGTTCATGGGGCAGTTTGACACCCGGAAACTCTGCAGGCCACGTTTATCGCTGGGTTTGGCGCTGAATGTAACTCATAATTTGAACCATTCACCCCCATCACTCCTGTATCTCTGTAACAATGGTTGCGTTTGATAAGGTATACACCAGGGCTAGTGCAACCGACGCAATGCGGGCCACTACCTGTTTACCGCGAAGCCCAGATTAGGCGATCTAACTGACCGTATGCTGTGCCCCACGCCCCTTGTTCGGAATGACAGCTATATGCGTCTTGAACGTCCCACAGAGCACGCCTTCAAACAAAAGTGATAGAAATCTTCTCTCATCAATCTAACGTTTATAGAAGACTAAGTTGAGCTTACGGCACAAAGAATCAGACAAGGTTGGAATATGACATTTGGGATGTAGAACCGCATTGAACCGATGTGTTGTTCAGCCTGAAGAAGCTGTTCGTGTGCATCTAATTTTGAAAAGTAACGAGTGGGCGCATATGTGCACCGCAGGTCACTGAGTCAAGAGACAATCACATGTATATGCGTTACAATCGTGGATGTAACTCAACGATCGATAAAAATGTGGGGCTTGCATACAGGAACAGACCAAAAGACCTTCGGTAGTGTTCAACTGCCAGCGGCTTGCCGTTCAGCTAAACCGTCCGAGCGTAGGGTGCAAGCAATGACTAGTACTACGAATGTTTGATTGCATTTCCTGTTCATGAGCTGGCATGACACCAGCAAAGCGTGGATGAGTCAGCTCCGAAGTCTCTCTTAGCCTCATGAGTATCACACGTATACAGTGTTGTGGGTAATAATCATAATCATGTCATCCGTCTTAATTTATTTCCCAATGAAGATTTGACGATTGGAGACCGTGCTGGCCGGCCTTCTCACTCCATCTGCTGCGCATATAGGCAACCCTACCACTTGTTTAACTCTTGTATGTACATGAATGCACCTGTACAACGTAAAATCATCTCAGCCATAGGCTAAGGCACTGTTCAATTACGCCTATCTCACGAATACACTTTGTAATTGTGAGCTGTGGATAGGATAAAATGTATAAGGTAGAGCGTATATAGGCAATGTTATACACTAACAGAACAGCTACACGGGAGCAGTGGCGAAAGTAGTATGTCAACGAGATGACGGACGAAGCTGTATTCAGTCCCAAAGGACCTAGCCATTCGTTTGCGTGGACCACAAATGCCTAATGAAAACTTCCGTCTTCAACATCTCTCATCCCAGACGCACTGTTCTTTTAAGGCATACGATGACTCGGCCACCATTCGGCCTCTCATTTGATCGTAAGGTCCTGCACACTCTACGTGGCGGCGTTGTGTGTGGGTGGCATCCCGGGGCGGAACATCCACGGCGCTGATTGTACTCAGGGTGTGGACCCTTCTGATAACCCGGACGTTTCATATTTGACAGGAGTTGAGTTGCCACAGTCGGCACGTGACACTCCCCGGACCCACCTGTCACGGATGCAAACATGGTATAAAGTCACGTGACAAACAGTCGTTTGTTGTTGTTCCCGGCCACCACCTTCCCCAGCTGGCCTTCCCTGCGCCTGTCCACTTCGCCTCATGCCCGTACCTCTATGCCGTTCGTCCACAAGGGCTCTGCCTGACCCCGTTGGTCTACATCGACGGTGGTTCGATGAACGTGCTGCTGACTTGACCGAGACCGACGATTCCACCGTGCACAACGATGGGCTCGGCCCAACCTCGCCGGGCTTCCTGGTGGTGGTGTTTCGATGCACAGAGGAATTCGACGAGGGCGTATGACGTGCGCAGTGACGGGCTCTGCCCAACCCCGACAGGCCTCCTGGCGGCGGTCTAGTGCACGTCGCCGTCACGCTGAGGATAAAGGAAGACCAGAAACACGCCCGGTTGACGGGCTCTGCCCCCGACCACGCTAGGTCTCCTGGCGGAGGTTTTCGTGCGGGTTGTTGGTATGACCTAGTTCACGGACACACTGCACAAGGACGGGCTTTGCCCAACCCTGTCGGGCCTCCCGGCAGTGGATGTGCGTCGTCAGTTAATTGGAGACGAAGGGTTGAGGGAACACACAATTGTGTTTGGTGAACCCCTGCTTGATGCTCCCGGGTACATCCGCCACAGTTCGTCCAACATACACGATGTGCACAACGATGGGCTTTGCCCAACCACCGACAGACCTCCTGGCGGTGGTTCTTGTGCATGTCGTTGGTTCACTGGAGATAAGGAGTGGTCCAAAGATGCACACCAATGGGCTCTGCCTGACCCCTCAGGGCCCCTGGCGGTGGTTTCCTGTGCTCCCGCTCTGTTTGGCAGCAGCTCACCGATGAGCTGCAACGTGCATAACGACGGGCTTTGCCCAACCCTGCCGGGCCTCTCGGCAGTGGTTCAGTGCACATGTCGATGTAGAGGAGTTTCAGGAATGGTTGAGGCATGCACATCAACGGGCTCTGCCCAACCCCGCTAGGACCCATAGCGGTCGTTCACGTGCATTTTCCTCGGCTTGGCTGAGTTCAGCGATGAGACTCGACGTGCACGACAACGGGCCTTGCCCATCACTGCTGGGCTTCCTGCTAGCGGATGACTGCACGTCGTCGGCTCTAGAAATAGGCGAAGGCTGGCAATATGCATAGCAACGGGCTCAGCCCATCGCCCCTAGGCCCTTCTGGGGGCGAGTCTCATGCAGGCTGTTGCTACTACTGGCACCGAACACTCGACAGCTCACTCATAGCGTCTGCCATAGGTTGATGTGCCATCCAGGCGATGAATCGATGCGTGGGCCCTCATGGTAGGATCGGCTTAGCATTGCAGAGGTGTTGGTTTGTACACCGATGATGACTCTCAAATGACATGATCTGCCAATCAGCCAGCTTTCCCCTATTAGCTGACAGCTATCAAGGCGGAGACTGCTGAGTGAAGGTGATCAAGTATAACCGTTAATATAGGATCAACAATTGACGACAAATCTATGCCCGCTTTTGTGTAAACAAGCGTTTTTACATGTAAATACAAGTTGTTAAATAGTATTCAAACTTGCTTCAGACACCTGCGAACAGAACCTGAAGTTCCGATCTATAGTTTTTGCATATGTTGTTGGAGGAAGTAGGACGCAGTCTGAGTGAACCGACTCGACTGTATAAATATGATAGCTACATGAGTCGAGAGCTGCTGCATCCTCAGATCGTAATCAATTCGAGACTCGGCTCGCTTCACAGTTCTGGAGAATCCATAGCAGGGAGATGTGTGTGTAATCACTGCGATGCATGTACTGCAACTGCGAAGTTGATTAACAGCTGATCTCTGTTCTATCGATCCAAAAAGCTCAAACTCCGGCATTGTGCCAGGTGTTTCTACACTATGATGCAGGCGTGCATGTATGACACCTCTCGCATCTTCAAGTTCTATCTAGACTCGACGCTGCGTTGGCTGCGAATTCGCTGTGAAGTTATTGTTGTAAAAAGTTGGCTACATTTTGAGCCCCAGTTGAGTGCCTCCCCTCTAAGAACTCACCTGGGTTGACGTAGCTTTGGATTGTTCAGCTTCTAGGCCCACGCAATCCAACCTCAGCGTTCGTTGCAAAGAGGGCAGCGACATTAGCAACACAAAAGCACGTGATTGAGCGAGCGGGTGCTTTAAGGGCCCCTCACAGCGTTGGTCAACCACAAAAGAACAGATGCTGAGCAGCTTTATCTGAAAGTTTCTGGATGATACAACTTGGTGTGTTTGACGCCTCTGCTCCAACAAAGATTGTTTTCAAATGAAGGGTCTTTTTCTTTTCATGTGTGCCTGTGTGAAAGTGTCTTTCACCGGCTGCGCACTAGCAAAAGACTCATGGATCGGAGGCTACGAATTCGCTCACGGAACTCAGTGAAATACATTTGGCATTTTCGATCAGCTACTTGTTCTAAATCGCCCCTTGCAGCTCAACCCATGGTACGACTGCTTATTTTTGGCGAAGGAATCCCATACTTTCCGTTAGGAAGCCGAGTGATTTGTTGGTCAGAGATGTTCTGATTGCTGTGGTCCATTATTATGACCCCATAATTACAGCTCTGCACCACAAGGGCAGGGTTCACGCTTTAAGGTTGTTTCTTTTCGGTTCCACCACTGGACATGCCATGCAACAAGACTGATATCAAGGCTGCGACAAGCGCCACATTAGAAAACCCTCATTCTTTGCTCTCTGAATTTGAATTCCAATTGGACTGAGCCGATAACTCGACACTGTCCTGCGCCTTCTGTCACATCGTACGAAAGCAGGCGGAAGCTGAACCGAGAAACCGTGAGAGTAGAAAAAACGACATGGAACGGCAGGTTCTTGCAGGGGTGTCGCGTGCAATCAAGAATAAAGGTGAGTAGGAAAGGCTCACTCCTATGTCGGCTCTTTTATTTTCTTAGCCAGTGGTACTTCCCTTTCCAATATGAGACTCAGAAGCCCATCGAGATTGAGAGAAGATCAAGCTGAACGCGAGCGTTGGATGTTTGGCTGAGCTGGATGCACATGAGGTGACTAAACTCAAAGCAGGAAATGACCAGAGGACAGGAAAGTCGTTCAAGCACATCACTATCTGGCGACCATCGCTCGCTTTGAGAGGAGAGGGCCTACAGGTGTGAGTTCAAAGTGCTTGACTCTAGCGTCCGATGTCAACTGAATCTTATATTGACTGAACTAATGCATTCCGCAAGCGTAATGGTGGCAGAATACCTTCCAGTGTCTGATGCAGCCATCAAAGATCGGCGGGTTGGATCCGCGATCCTTTCAAAACAGCCTCCTGCGATTGCTGCAGAAAGTGGCCCCTTGACAAGACTGCAGGCAGTGCAACTGCAATTATCGCCAGAGGTTTTGAGAGGCACAGCAACCCATGGGCGAGGAGAGGAAAGCGTCATATGACGCTGATGACGACGAAGAGTCTGAACGCTTCAGTTATGCTCCAGCGACTGCCCCTCTGCCTACAGGTCATGGCGATGGCCTACAACCCGCCCTGCCGACATCCTATGTGTAGACAGGGGACAAGATTCAGTTGGTGGATAATGATGCCACGCAAGCACTCCTAAAGATGAGTCTAGGCTATGGGGGGGCCGCCGCTGCCGTGTGATCACGCCGACCACCTATCAAGGCTCTACCTGTCTGCCTACCAATTCAGTCTTGGTTGTTTCAAACGGGTTCGCATGGGTGAGTCAGTAGTTTGGTAGACTAGAGCCAGTGATGGCTCCGTTGCCCGTAATAATACCTGGAAGAGATATCCATTTTCGCCCGGGTTCTCATGCTGCAATTGAAAACCCCATGACTGTCCTGCTGGGCTTATACCCGAGGCTCAAACTACTCCTGTGCAATCAGATTATTACTAAACAACAGGGTATCTCCCATTCGATCACACCAAGAGCCAAAGCTGTTCCGACATCCATCTGCCCTCATCGCTGTCGCGATCCAGAGTTCGTGAATTGGTATTTCCTCCTGTCCTTAGCCCTCTCGGGTAGGTGAGGCTTATGTAAATCATTTCATCAACACGTGACTTGGATCTCAACACCAACATGACAACCACCACCGGCAGGTCTGAATCTGTAGCTCGGACTGAGCCCTTTTTCTCCAGTAAAGTAGCCATCCAAGTACTTTCTGGAGACGAAGGATTGCTCTCGTCTGGGGAATTTGATCATTCCTCACTGGAGCAAGATTTTTTAAAAATTCGCAGCTGGCTCGGCAAGACACACCGTGGATCGCTCGAAGTTCGCGGTATATCCACCGAGGACCACGAGAAGCTGAAGCAAAGGCTAATTAGCCAAGGACTGCGGCTACGGTAAGTAAACGTATTTCGGCCATTTGGCGTAATTAACTGTCGGTCAGGTATGACTGGGACCCTGAAAACCGGTCCTTGGCTCTTTTTATGCCACACTATATCCATGAGGCCCCCGGAGAGTGGCTATGCTTACAGACCGGCTGGTTGCAACGAGAGCTAAGGCTGGTAAGCTCGTGCGGACGCCCTACCCTCAGCAGCGGCGGTGCAGGAGCATCAACCCTCGTCAACGGGAAGCATACTGAGCCGGACAAGTCGATCCTGGTTCACTATGAGTTTGACGGTTTCGAAGGCTCATCGGAGGGCGCCCGTAATGTTTACATCCCCTATCCCCGCATCGTCCTCGAGACGGCGTACAGCCAATCTCTCTCAGAGGCGAAGGCCAAACTTCGCAATCACCTCCTCCTCTCTGAGGGGCATACTCATGTGGGGATTCTATGCAACATGAAGCATCCAGTCACCCTGAACAAGAACTTCTGGGCCACAATCGAGCTGTGGACAAGGGATGTGGACGAGGATGATACAGGTGAGAGTTTGTCCATCCGACTCTCCAGCAACGCCGACCAGTGATGCAGAGGCTCAAGTCCCGCACGAGATCTTCGACTTTCCGCACAAGGCACGGCCAGTCCAGGACTCCAAGACTGGCGGAAATAGCCCGGAAGAGGGAGAAGAGTCTGTCGGTTCATCCCCCTCGGCATCTACAGTGATTGGCACTGATCCAGATGCTACGCTGGGTGATGAAACGGAAATAGAAACCTGGCCAGCTACTGGCGAGAAAATCCGGCGGAGATGGGGCCCAGTGGTTAGTTACTCATTGTGAAACGCGCGTAGACAAGGTTAATGACTGAATCAATTCAGACGCTGATCAAAGAAGATGCGAATTCGATGGGTGCAACAACTGGCGAGCTGTCTCTGGGTGATTTTCTCCCACTCAACGTGTACGACTTTCTCCGCGTGTGCCCCATGCACGATGAGCCCGAGCTATGGATGCCGCCTAACGAGCTCCTGCTACCATTGGACGATCTGAGGGTGACAATCATGAATGCGGTGGTGCGAGAGAGAGAGAGAATCAGGAGAAGCGCGGCTCAATCCTCCACATCCTCGCTGTCGCAATCTCCTCGCCCTCCCGTTCCCCTGGATCTCCCGGAAGGTACTCGCAAGAGGGGAAATCCGCTCAAGGAAAAAAAGGGGTCCAAGCGTCCCAAAGTTTGACCCAGCCATCTTTATTCACCTCTTGGGCTACTGTAGATAGTTTGGTTTCATGTGGCGAGATTGCGGTATTCGTATACATTTGTTTTCAAATACACTCTTTGAAGGCTTCCACCTTCCGGTTGTAATCTAGCGGTGCACATGGGCAGCTCCAGAAAGATGTCCATAATCATAAATAGATGAGAACATTTATCCGGTATGGTTGGATTCAAAACCAATCAGACGAATTAGTGTCCGTGACATTTACCTTTTGGCATCCTTCTGTCCCAATTTGGTGATGGCAAGCATGAGCAGCACTCCCTGGATGAGGGGCAATCTGAAACGGCCGATGAACCTGTGATCGCCATTTTTTGCGCTAACAAAATTGGATAGCATTGAGGGAGAGATCACTCGGCGATCTCCACCTCCAGAAACAGAGCTACTCGGGGACGAGCTGACAAGCCAGAACAACTTACAAATGTCCGCCCACTGTTATATGAGAGTTGACTGGAATCGTTGCATGCGCGTCATCTTACAGCCCGAGCGCGTTTCCTGGCTCCAATGCAGCTTCAGTTTGGTAGAGCTATCACCATCCTGACACTCATGATCCCGCAGAATGATTTCAGGGCTTTCTCTATGGTCGACACAACAGCTACTCTGATCAATCCAGAGGTCCTACACTCAATACTGCTGGTTTGGGGACAACATCGACTAGTTCTGGGTGGAGCTTATGGAGGTCTCGAGGAGGTAGCGATGCCAGGATGCGCACTTTCGAGGCAGGCGTGTAGACCATCTTGCCCGAATGCTCAAAAGGCTGATCTACATTTCAGTGCGACTTGCCTTTGATTGACCACCAAGTTTGCCGAATATGCATTGGTTAGTTATCATGTATATTTTGAAGAGGGGTGGGAGGAAACCCTTGAGTTGTACCAGTTGTCGTGCCTTGAGATCTGGGAGCGCAGCAGGATGCGCCCTACATAGTGGCAGGAGCACGGGGTGGAGATTAGGCCGTTGGGGCACTCAGCTCGAGATCACTACTCTGAGTCCAGGACCAAAGATCTTGTTTCGGCTGCCACGGTCGGCCGACGTTCGAACACAAGCCCCTCACTTGGGATTCCACATGAATGTCATGTTGTGCTATGTCATACAGCCCAAGCCCTGGATCAACTATCGGACTGGAGTCAA